>VYZT01034740.1:5381-25357 GCA_013400735.1 Pomatostomus ruficeps | reverse complement strand
AATTTAGTCTCTGTTAGCGTAGAAAGTTTTGGCAAAATTAAATTTTCTATTAATTTCCATTTTACAATTTCAGTGACTTCTGATTCCCATACTGCACTTTCCTGACCTTGAGATCAGAGATCCACTTAAACTTGCGAAGATTCTGATGTAAATAATCTCTCTAACCTAAACACTAGTTGAGATTTTGTATGCAAAGAAAGTAAATTTTCAGGATTTGGTCATGTATTTTAATATGAGGTGAATTATACCTGTTTTTCTCCATGGAATTAAAGCAGACTAGAGAAATGGATCAGATGCCAAGAGCTCTGCTCCCTCATGTGCATCCCCTGTTTGCATGAAACACCTCAGGGTATCACAATATTTTCAGTGGGACAAAGTGGAGATGTGTCTGTGCGTATGTGAAAAGAAGTACCAGAATAGTCTGGTCAAAGCAGAGGTCATGTAAAATCTAACTGACTTTAAGACCACATACTAAGGAATGGAAGAGAATACAAAGAAAGGACAACAGCATTACTGACAGCACTGCTAATGCTGGACTGAGGCGGTAAGTTCCTTTTTGTTGTTTCAGATCTGAATGTGTATCCAGCTGAGCATGTCCGTACCAAAGCACAGCCTGGATAGCACAGGCATATCATGATGGTAAAACTCCCCTAACATAACTCGGACAATGCAGACACAAGCAGCTGGGAGCTAGGTGTGTTTTCTTTTTAAATCCAAGAAGGTGCATAACTCCAGCTAAAGGTGGTGAACTGGTAGGCACTGCAGTAGCAGACCAATTAAGATAATTTTTCCTTAAGGTTACTTGCTACTTATTTCAGTACATACACCGTCTGAAATATATGCAAATGCAGCTGAGAGTCACTAGGGACTGTTTTGTTAGAAGTGATAATCAACCTGAGCATTACAAACACGCTGCAGGCTAAACAAGTCGGCCTATAGCACTACAAGAGGCACTTTGCTTTGAAAATCCTCCCAATCATTGCCAATACATCTATGTCACAGACACGAAGAAAAAAAGGATATAATCAAGCCAAGCTGAGCATGTAAAGAATCATATGGGAGATGGGAATAGCAACCACTACTCTATAGTGAACTTCTGTGCTCAAGCCAGATGTTTTACCGACAACACTTTCAGATGTTGCATGAATATTTCAGTGCAAAATGAGCCCAAGCTACAAATTAATGAGATCTCTTTTCAAAGCCACTTAGATATGCTATTACGGCTAACAACATTCTCCCTCTCAGACATGGCTATTTTATTTGCATGAAATAGAATGCCTTATTCAGCCCAGGAAAAAAAATCTCTGTTGAAAATGTATTGGAATGCAAAGGTAAGCATTTGTAACAAAAGATCCTTAAAAGTATAGGGACTCTCAGATGAAAATATCACAGCTCAACAAATACAGGACAAGTTAATGATATCCACAGAGCAATATGATCTGAAGTTGCAAGCCTTTTCTTGTCTGAGTAGTTTCCTCATACCATATCCATAGTCCATTTAATATCTTTTGTCTCCATAGGAAAACAAACAAATCAAAAAATGCCTCTGCCTCTTTAATGCATGAATGTCTCAGCTGAAAGTCTGGATCTAACATCCTGAGCTATGATAAGATCTACCCCTCCTAAGGGAGATGTTAAGAGAGTAAACTTCTGCTTTTTAGTGTATTTTGCAACAGTTGTCTGTATTTCAGGAACAGAAGCAGTAATCTTGGGCTTCTGCATTCACAGATATTTTTGTCTTGGACATGCCAGATGCAATATTTTACACATGAGATTAAATTTTAACATTTTTATGGTACAGTCCATTTTGAAGACTATCACGTCATATGATTATCTGGTTCAAACAGATGTGTAAATAAAGGCAATTAGTTCTGATTAAGAAATGCAGAAACCATCTGTCCATCAACTCTTCTGCATTACTACCTTCATGTAATTTATTTGTACGATGTATTCGATAAAAGCTTTTAGATGCCTTCAAAATTTTCACTGACATTTTTATGAACTATACACTCATTAGTGAACTACACTTTGAAGATGCTTTCAGTAAATTGAGGAGTTTGTCTGTGCATTTTAATGGAACGTACCAGCTAAATTAGAAAGTTAAGAAGTCTGTAAATCCATAATGTGTCTTTTTCTCTACTACTACTACTGCTACTACTACTTTTGTTTATATAGTCTTTTGAAAGAAAACCCAAATTTCATTGTCTTGAAAATGTGAGATTTTATCAGCGAGCAAAAAGAAATCAAGTTGCTGTGATGTGATCTCCAAGAAACAGGTGCAATAAAAAGATCCCTTTTGCACTAAGCCTAAACCATTAGTGCAGATTTACCTCCTTTTCCTGATATAAAATACCAAAAATGAGATTCAAGGACCTTGTCCCTGCCAGACCCAACACTAATGGTTGAGGCTTTACCTGTGCAGGTCTGACAGGGAGCTGTTTTCCATTGTTATTATTGGTGTTGTTGTCATTACAGATAAACGTGGGACAGGTGATTTGGGATAAAATTCTCAATGGAAAAAATGACAAATCCAGAAATATGGATGGTTGGAGGCTGTCTAAGTCCTGTCATTTTCTTACAGTATAAGGTTACAACGTGGCTTCTCCCTGATTAACCTTCCAATTTTGTCTTTGCTTTTCAAATCCTGGCTAATTAGAGGATTTGTCTTTGTGACACTGGACTCTCATGTCACACTTTAATTACAAGGACCATGTAGTCTTCTATTAACTGTGGATTTTTGCTACTTAGATTTGTGTGTTAATTGGTAATATCAGCATTCAACTTTTTCTTTTCTTCCAAAATTATTTTTCATTACAGTAATTAACCACATATCTGGGACAGCCAATATTAACCATTTATGAATTTACTTCTTCAGCCAGCATCTGTGAAGACCTTGTATTTCCATTCCTGCTGATACTGAGAAAATGAAGAGTAAAAAAATACGTGATATGAAAATAATTTATCTTTTGAGAGAAAGTGTCTTCTGAAATACTTATGCATCTTTTGCTTCTAAAGTACTCAGATCATTTAGGTGTTTGGCTTTGTTTTTGTTTTAATTTTTATAGCTATTTTACATTTTTAATTATATTTGAACAACATTGCTGAGGTTTTCTTTCCAGCTATTACATCTATACATTATAATTGTTATATGTATATTGAGCCACTCATATTCATATAATCTTGAAAACTCATGTCAGAGGGAAATCAAAAATTGTCACAAAAGCAAGAATAGGCAACACAATACTGAATAAACACATACAAATACATAATTTCTCTTCCTCAGTGTCGGTATTTTGAATTGAGAAGCTTTTCTTGTAGTCTGAATGGTTTGCAATCTCTGTTGAATGTCTTTTGCTCTCTTCCTATTTTTGAAACAAGGTAATTTTCCTTAATTGTATCTATCATGCCTGTTTCATGGAAATTCTTTGGGGCAGGATACGCTTTTCCTGTGCTTGTATGTACTTTTTCATAGCGCCTAGCATAATGTAGCCTGGTATAATGCAGTACAATGCCACTCTCTAGGTGGTCTCATTGCTTGCAGTGAGCTTGAAATTCACCTTTTGCTAACTTCTGCTTCAAGTTTAAGGAGCTGGCCACTTGTTTTAACAACAACAAACGTAGGAAAGGATATAATCTGATAGACAATGTGTGTCTAGGTATTTTCTGTGGGACAAATTGCTCATTCAGAGCAGGATGATTTGAAAAATTGACATTGGAATCTAGGAAGTCCTTTACAAGGCTGTTGTTGTTTTAAAAGGCACACTTAGTCCTGTGACTGGAGAGAGCTGGGTTGGTAATTCACCTGGGGAAAGGTCAGATGTTGCACACATAGCTCAAAACATAACTGTGACATGCTCAGAAATGGCAATAATACACTTGGAATAGAGCAAAACAGGACTTGGAAAATATATGATATAGATACTGACTGGATTTTCAGTGGTACTTGAATTGCTGATTTTCTTTACTTCAGTGGAGGAGAATAAACTTATTGAGAAGAAACAATGCTGACTAGATTTTTCTTTGTAATATGTACCAAAATATTACATAATATCCGTGAAAACTCAGTTTTCTATGCCTTTCAATGTGACTAATTTATTTGTCTGTTTTGTTGTTATTTTTTTAAAATCTAACAGAAATTTTTTCTAATATGTTTATATTGTGAAAAAAATAAATAATTTCCAAGGCACCCAAAATATTCTTACAAGGCTTTCCATGAGCACTGCTTTTCTGCCAACTGCCAAACAACCTTTAATCACAGAGTGTATTACTGTGAGTTATTAAGAAGAAACTTCACTGCCAAAAACTGAGGACAAACAACTTTTTAGACTAGAATTTCTCTCTGGCATACAAAACTGCCAGCACCTTTGGGCAAGGTATCCATGCTTCTGATTATCTAAGTAGGAATAGTCAAAGGATCATGATTCGATGATAGTATACTATATAACACAAAATAATTTTGAATTTTGTAACAGCAATTTCAAATCTATGGCTCCAATGATACCTGCAAAGAGTGGAGGAATATAAACAGGACAGAGAAAAATAACAAGGGATCTCAGTGCTGCCTGGTAGAAAGGATAAAGGGTGATGGAGATGCAAAGCCCATACACTAAAGGCCATGAAACCGAGAAATGTGGCATATTTAATATATTTACTATTCTTCTGGAAAAAGGAAGGCTGTATCTGCTTTTCTACAAGATGAGCAATATGAAATATCAAACAACATTTTCTTTATATGCTTATTTTACTTTTGTCCTTGAATTGGATATAGTATGGATGTGATTATCATGCACCCAATTATCTTTTCTTTAATTGAATATGAATTAACATCCTCAACCATGAAAAGATTTGCTTCTCTGGCATGAGAGCAAGGATAGAAGTAGGTAAAACCTAGCAGTCTGACTAATATATATACATGTGTGTGTGTGTATACATATATATTCAAATCAGCATTCCAAGGGCAGCTGTTGCTATTAAGGACATTTCACTTACAAGCACAATATTAAATTAGATTAGCTTACAGAACCCATAAACATGTTATGTCGGTGTGTTATAACAAAGATAATAGAAGCAATAACAAATAGAATTTAGAATCACATTTTAATTAGTCATATGAACAGTTTAACACAAAAATACTGACAAAGCAGAACTAACAGTGTAATGAAATTGCTTAAAGGTGTAGATAGGAGCCATCCTTGCAATATAAATGCAGTGTTTAATAAGAATTTTTATTTAAAATAATGATTTCACTAAATCACTGTAACTAAAAAAAAGGCCAGATGAGAAGTATGCCCTATTTGACTTTACCTATGGGAACAAAGACCTTTTTTTCCTCACTATGAAACTTCCTATAAAAAAGAAATCCAATTCATGCATAAAATTGCTCGTGTATTTGTTAGAATATCTGATTTGTAGTCCACATGAAGAGAAGTAGTTGAGAGGTGTTATGTTTGTCTCCTCTGGATAATTTCTTTATTTTTGTATTTGAATGGTGTTAATTTGTCTGTGTAACCACTTTAACTCTTTCAGAAGTGGTCATATGTTAACTATATTTTTCTGTTAAAATGGTTATTTTATAGTCAATGTCCAGACAAAATTCCGCAAATAATTAATTGACACGTTCAATTCTTACCACTAAACAAAGAAACCAAAGGCAAAGGTTTGGTGTTTCATAAAATAGTAATTGTGAAATTACTATTGAAACACCCACATGTATCCTGTTCAAATAGTCCAATTAGATGAAATTTAAATTAATTTATTGATACTCCAAATGTTTCCCGAAACAGCAATATTTCTGCACCATGCCGGATTATGTGGCACATAGCCATAAATATATGAAACACAAGGAAATGAATACATAAATGAAATAATGAAACACAAGGAAGCTTTTTCATTGATTAATGTAGATGACTTTTATGTAATAGCAATTTATATAGGTCAAAATCTAACATCCTTACTAAGGGAATCATACTAAAAAAAAAAAAATACTGTAAATAAAAATGTGAAGATTAAAATAAGAAAGGAAAAAAGGTATCTAACCAAAGCAATAACTCATAAAAAGTACTGACATTATCTTTTTAATACACCTAGAGGGAACCCCACCTACCACCTTGGGCATTGCCAAATGCATTTTAAGATAGAAAATGTCAACATTCCCTTTGTACAGATGAGTCACTGGGGCTAAACACCTCAATGATTTGCTCAGGATTATATAGGCAGAAGTTGCACAACAAGGAAACACTGATCAAGCTAATACATTAAACTCTAAATCTTCCTTTCCTTTAACCTGTAACAATAAATAAATTTTTCAAAAAATGAGGCATATCTAAATGGACAGCACTCAAGAGGTTAGCTGAATATGACTTTCAAAGGAGTGTTTCTTTTAAAGTAAATTCTGCAGTAAAAAAATGGCAGGTGAAATGTACTTTGAAAACATAGGCTAAGAGGGATTTTAAATAGTCAAAGGCTCAATAATATGTTATTAGAACGCATTGTCACAATACAGCATTCAGACCAAGAGCTTAGCAGGAATTAAAAAAGGATTAAACCTTTATAAGGATAATGAGAACATCCATAGTTACTTTAGATAGGATATTACACAATATTTGTAGAAAAAGAAATACAGGCATTCCTTGAGGCATAAGTGAACCATCAACTTAGGAAGGTAGGTAAAAAACACCACCAATAACCAAATTATTCAGCAGTTTGCCACCTCCCTTGAAGAAACTTTGAAGAAGACTCCATTAGTTACAGCAAAACATTGCAGAAGACCCATTTGTAATTTATAGACATTTTAAGACAACAGTAAAACCTCCAGAACCATCCATGTTATGTCCACACTGCAAAATTCATCCATCTCAGCTCATCCAGAATAGCCTGTACTCCCTCTTCATCCACACACACTTACCTTCCTTAAGTAGGTGGGCCACACCACATGATATTGTACTCTGGATGTAATTTAGGCCCCATATGATGCCTCTGCAATCCTAAGGAATAATTGTTTTGTGTGTATATGGGTGTTTGGGAGTTTTTTTTCTCTTTCAAGCACCTGAAATAGTAAGTATATGTATTTTGGGATAGCATTGGGGTACATTGGAGAAAGGTGAATACAGCCAAATGAGGTGTGGACTCGTCCATACTACTCATATGACCAGTTTCTGTAGAGAACTATATCCAAAATAACAGATTCTTCCCCAAAAAGGAGGCTGAGAATGAAAGAGCATTTTGTGCTCTGTGCACACAGTAGGGAGCTAGACCTGACAATGAGCTGAGGAGCCATTATTCACCAATGCAGTTGTACCCACAAAGAATATTTCCTTGCTCTTTCCTATTCACAGGGAAACTACAGAGCCTTCTGACATTCCAAGATATTTAGAGACTCAGAAGGAAAATACCCTACACAGCAAACTGAGCTGTAAATGTCCTGCCATGCCCCCCACAAATAAGGTTTTGTGCCCTAAATGATGGCAAAACACCCAAGAGAACAGCAGTCTGTAAAGCATGGTGTCTTCTCTGTGTTCAAAGACATCAGCATTGTGATCAGAATTGAAAACTTTCTTGCAGGAAAATAATTCTTGAGGTGGTGAGGAAAAAAAAGCTTTTGAGCTTTGCTTTCAGGAAAAGTCCATTGACTTACCACAGAAATGACCCTTTAGCTGGAAGACAGGGTCTCCCTCAATTCTGTTTCTTCAGGGACCACTGTGTCCACCACTACAAGTTGCAAATCTCTGAATATGGGTTGCTTGGGCTTTTTTAACATTAATCATGGCAAACAAAAGCATGATTTTTATCTTGCAGTTATGCCTTTTGTAATGGTAGCACACCTGAACAACTATGTTGTGTACATGGAAAAGTGGTAGACTTAAAAGCACTTTTCTTCTCCATACTACAGTTCACCAAATATTTGAAATGTATAATATTTTCTCAGAACAGTTTTACACATTAAAAATTACAGGGAAATATAATCAAAAATTTTGTATAACAAGTACTGCTTTAAATATGTGCCTACAATTTTTTAAGTCAGTTCTAAGTATTTAGACAACATGTGAATATAAATGAGCAAGCCAGCAGATGAAAAGGCTAATAAGATTTTGGTCTTGCTTCTTTAAGTGAAATTAAATTTAATTTTCAGCCGCTCTGAACATACACTTCTATTTACTCCTATATTTTTTTCAGGAAATTCTGTGAGATCTTTATTATACCACTAGAAAAAAGCTGAACATGTATGCCAATATCCAAACTGCTATAGGAAATGGTACTGAGCATACATGGTTTGAGAACAGAGTTTGTCATAATGGATTTGATCAGAGACACTTTGGATGCAACATCAGGTTGCCAGAGACTAGGAGGTAAATACTGTTGTCCCTTTTTCATTTTTTCCCGGTGTGTCCTGTACCTAGCACTACAATAAGCAGAGCTGGATCACACACTACAGCTGTTCTTGTACTCTTAGAAAGACTGCCACAACTCATACTATAAAGTTGTCATAATAAACCAATCAGTTCTCCTTTTTTTTTTCTATAACCCCTAGTATTCCAAGCACAAATAATTTTATTGAAGTTATTTACATTTAGACTAGCATGCAGTTCTTTGCAAGAGGAAACTATTCCGCTGACTCATAAATCAAGTAAAAAATTTAAGAAACTGCATTGTGTAATGTTTGTAATAATAAGATTTTGACTAGTCAGATTTGTTGTTTTTAACATCAGAAGCTGTTGATGCAGGGGGGTTTGTTGTTTTCTTTTGATTTTTGTTTTTAATGGCAACTACTATTTTAGCTTAGATTTGCTAGCTTAAAAATCACAAATCCATTTTCACAGCTCATATAGAGCTCACTGTACAATTTCTAGCACAGCAAGGAGAAACTCAAGATAAGTAGAGAAAATGATTTTGAAACTAAGTCAGCATTTTTAAGGAATTTGATTTATAAAATGCAATTTTTTGCCTTCAGCAAATCCTTGAAAGTCATTATGGCTTTTTTTTCTAGTTAACTTTCTCCAGCATGCCTGGTGATGGAAATAGCTATTTACAATATTTAAAGTAGTCTTACAAATGCTATATGAAAATCAGTTACCTTTATTTCTCTGGTACTATTTTCATTAACATTTTGGGACACAAGAAAATGTATTTTCACAAAAGCAAAACAGGAGTTAAGCCCAGTCAAATTAAAATCGGGGATGTAAATATGAATGAAATGAGTTCTGTTATGACTATACTGCAAAAGTAACTACCATTTTATCTTAGAGAAAGCTAGAATAAAATTTCTATAGGATGCTGTGTTCTAGAGAAGTTTGGAAAAAGCATCTGTAATATAATTTGATGGCTTTTTCTATTCTAATTTTGGGGTCACAGTTTCTGAGCATGTCCTAGAGCTGCTCTGAATGACATAAGCCTGTACCATGTCCAGGAATGCCAGGCCAGCCTGGATGTGCCTGCAGGGTGGTGACACAGTCACAGCAGTCCGCACCAGCAATATGCCTCCCTAGAACATGTAATTTGAAAAAAGGATTGGTACAAGAAATTTCTGATGTGATTTTTCTGGTAAATTCAAGCTTAGCATCCTCTCATATAACAAAGAGACTGAATATAGGGTTGCCAGGTCTCTATGACTGCATGCATACACCCTCCTGAAGGCTGGAGGGACTAGGGTTTTCCCTGAACAATGGAAAACCAGAGCACAAAGTCAGTGAGGACTGGTGATGTTAGCTCTGTGGGAGATGAATAGGCTGCACGTACTATTGTTGCTGCTGCTTTTACTAATTTATTTAGCATTCAGGCTAGAATGTAGCAAGGAGTCTTTTGTCACATCATTTTTTAGAGCCAGACACCAGAGAGATGGAAGTTAAACAAATTAAAAACCTGTTCATTGCCCCAGGCATGTTTTACTTTGTCATTTGGTTCAGTTCATTTCAGCTTTACACTTTTAATGACTCACTTAGTTAAACTTGAACTTATGATTACAGTTACTACTTCTAATAAAGGCCTGTTTTGTGAGGGCTTCATTGCTGTTGCCTCAGGATAACAGCTGCTAATTTGTTTTATTGCTATACTATATTTTATTTAGATTTTTCTCTTAAAAACTGCTGGCTGTGCTGCTTGCAGTCACTGTTTCTACTCTAACAGCGAGTTTGCAGAGCTGGCATAGCCTACAGGACATTGTACATGGCAGGACTGTGGACTGATGAGTCAGATCTACAAACAGGTCCAATCTATACCACAGGCCTGCTTCTTGACTTTGACAAAACAATTTTTTTCCTCCTGTAAGACACAGACAGCAATATCTGTATCCCTTGTTAGGGTTAGAGATGTCTGCTGGTGAACACTGCCAGATAAGAGCAGCATATTTTCTAGCAGAGGTTATACTCTACTTTTTTGTACCACTAATACACTTGAGCCAACTCAGAGTCCTCAGCCCAGTTATTAAGGATTTCCTTTGGTGAACTCTAGTGTTAGAAGTTTATGGGACAACTTCGGTTCTTATTTGGATTGGTGTAATAATTAAGAAGTATTGCACTGTTATCATGTAGCAGTTAATTTTCTCAGAAACCCAAATTTATAACCCAAGCTCAGAAGGCAACCTGGGTTCTGAGCTAGCTATTTTGGCACTGTGATTTTCTCTCACATGCCGTATAAACGTGTTATTATTCCCTGTTAGTCTCGTGAGGCTTGGCTGCTCTGGCTATGCTTAGCAGGCATAAAAGACTTACATTGCCCAGCAGGGTCCTGAGGCAGCGTAGCAGAGCAGTTCGTGCCCCAGCACCATCCCTGTCCCTCCTAGAACAGCTGTGAGCTGCTCCACGTGGAGCTGTGCCTCCAGCCCACCGTCATTCTCAGGGCTGCATGGAGAATTGACCTGCATTTTCTGATCCCTTGCTCAGAGGAAAGAGATGATCTCAGCTGCTTTTCCTCTACTTATATCTGAGTTTTGACATATAAATAGTGTCTGATTTACCTACTATTTCTGGATATGGTGCAGTGATTATAATGAAACCCAAATGGACTAAATTTCTAGAATAAAAAATAGCCATAAGAAATAGACATGTATTGCATTGTTTCAAGTTCTCTGTGCTTTATCTTAGGATCAGACTATAAACTGCAGTTCTAATTAATTTTTTAGATGTATTATGCAGGTAGTTGCCTGTTTAATCTGAAGCTGTCCACTGAAGACTTCACGGTAATTGAAAATGAAAAAGTGATTCAAAGAACCAAGAGCAGTGGAGGAAGACTTTGTAACACTCAACTTTGCACTTGTACTTCAGGTGAGAAAGGTTTGTTCTTCCTAAAATAATTTTCTGTTTCTTGGACAGATGCCAGTCTCTCCAAAACACCCTGTGAAGCACCTGATAACTATTACGCCCAGTACTTGTTCTTTTGCAGAAAGAAGTGATCCAGTTGACATTACTTGGACATTATTCCCCAGCACACCATCAGACACGAAACTAAATCTAATCTGTGCAAAAGCCAAACTTGCATTCACAGAGGAGAGATGAAATATAAAAACCTCATAATACAAATTAACACTCCACACAGTAGAATCTTGCAGATTTATAAACACAGAGAAAGTGAATAGTAAGCATCTTGTCCAGTGAGAGTCTGGAAACTTAGGTGCATTCCTTAGGAACAAAACATACAAAAAATTTCCACTATTTATTGGTAACTAAACCTTCCCAAATCTTTTTATTAAAGAGGACTGATTGTATCAGTAAACCTGATGTGATGAATTTGTGGCTATTCATCTCCGACAACTCAAAGACAAGTGATTATGAGCCTTAGGCCACCTGATTTAGATAACCAGTTTAGAGAAGCTTGGTCTCAATGCACTTTTGGGACAACTAAAATCATAATAAACTGCACCACTGACCTCTGCTGAAGATAACCAGAACTGCTCACTTTTTAAAATGGTTCCTTATCAGTAAGAGCTACAAGGGATTCTCCCTTCAGGTTAAACTGGAACGGCTGGAGATTGAAGTTAACACTGTTTGGCCATTCAGTCAAGGAAGTAAAGAACACAGATGGGAGAGAACTACCTGAGCTGAGGGAAAATATTGGCATAAACCCACTAGAGAACACATTTGTCATGGAAACATTTATGCTGCAAGTGGAAAGAAATATCCCTCTGTGCAGCCAAAAGTGTCAAACTGGATAGTGCTGGAGTTAGTGAAAAGAACTGTATTTCATATAGATATGAAGGAGGCATAGCTTTAAGCTTTGGTAAATCCTTTCCAGTCTTAAGTTCTTGTCACGGTTTCCAATGAGTATCACAGTGCTCCCTTTGAGTTTAGCTGCAATGCTAAGTCACTGAAAACCTCTCCTTCTGTTCTAAAGTGACTAGTAGTCACCAAACATCACTGATACATATCAAACTTCTCACAGGTGAATATGAAAGGAATCATACATCAAACAATGTCTACTTTGAGCACAATTAAAAACTTCATTTTCTGATTGTCAGTACAACCTCAAGTTTTCCTTTCAGATAGCCAGCATTTAACAAACTAAGACAGCCATATTTTGCTGTGTCACTACATAGATTATTCCAAAGCTGGAACTCCGTCATGATTCATGGAGAATTCAAACTTGGATGTTCCTACAGCAAAAAAAAAAAAAAAAAAAAAAAAAGGAGGGGAAAAACATAATATAACACCATGATCATCTAGTAGGTTGCACAGGTTTTCCTGATTAAATCCAGGATACAGAGAGCCAAAAGCATTCAGGAAGCAAATAAATGAAAGACTGGGATAATATTTTAAACAGTTTTAAGAAGAGGTGGAATGAAGAAGGTGGGATACACTGTACAGGGAGGAATGGATGTTTGTGGAGGAAGACCTGTGGTTTCCTTCACAGGGTTCATCCTCTCACTGCATGTTTCCATTTCTGCCTTTCTTTTCAACTTCTTTCCTAATGCATTTCCTTAAAAAAAAACAGTGAAACAAGGCACCAGCAATATCTATACCATGCAGCCATTTCTTAGAGCACTTTTTTCTTCATTTTATTCCCTTGACATTTCTCAGAGAAGTCTGAGTAAGAGTCAGTGTTGAATCCACAATAAACAGTTTTCATTATGGAAAACAACATTGAAATAATTTCATAATTTCTGTCATAATTTCTGCATTTTGTTCAGTTGGTGTGTAAATTTTTGGAAAAGCAGTAGTAATGTTCATGTTTTAGTGAAAGAGGATAAAACAACTCTCTTCCTTTTTCCTCCAGGGAGCAAAAAGAATTTGTCACTGATAAGGAAGTCATTTAGAAGGCATTTCTAGGATATCAGTCAGGCTTATAAGCAGCACAGCAGGAACCATATCAAGGAGACCAAAGCAATTAGCAAGAAAAAGTCAATTCCCTGGTGAGACTGAGAGATGTCTGAATTCTACTACTAGCTGGTCTAATCTGAAGTTTTGACTCAGTCTTCCCGGAGTTTGCTCCTGATTAGAAAGGCCATCAAATGTTGTCCTTTTGAAAAGTGGTAGAAATACAAAGCATATTTGACAGTCATAGGCAATATATTTTAAATGATTAAGCAGTGAAGCTCCTCCAACCCCTCAAGGAATTTAGGACCTGTATTTTGGAGAGTTTAGAGTCTTCAAAACCTATTAATTCAATAGTTGAATTAACTATAATGCTCTACATAATCCTTAATAGCCTACACTTCCAGGAAATAGCAAGAATAAGCATGTGGGGTCCTAAATAAGTTTGGTTCTTCTTCATCCTAACATAATTCCCTATAAAATCTTCATTCAAAATCCACTTCCCCAATAAGTGAAAATTTTTTTATGAGTAAGTCAGAAACTTCTCCAAAAGTATGTCATTTTACTCCCAAATATTTCCTAATAATATTGTTTGTTACCAACACCTGAAATTTTTGTCATATCGCTGAGGTTGTACTTGTGATAAATCTTCATTTACAACAGTTGTTGAAATCACAGTAATTTTTGAGCAACCAAAGGATTCATTACCACATGCAGTCAAAGAAATTTTGTAATTTAATTACAGGGAGCTTAGGCTGCTCAAAATTTTGTCTAGACCTGAGCAGAATCCTAGCTCATCTTCCTAATTAGAGATAATATATCTTCTCTGTATCTTCCCTTTCTGCACAGGTCATTCTGGATCTGGACAGAGATGGAGGGGAAATGTTGGACTGTAGTTAGAGTAGAAAACAAACAAAAGAGAGAGAAAAAGCAGAAGAAAGAGAGATATATGAAAGAGAGAAAGACAAAACCACATTTTGTATGTGCTAGGTTTGTTCCCTTACTAGTTTGGTCACAACACTGAGAAATTTCCATATGTGCTATTATTTGTGCAGATCTCCTCAATGAGGTCACCAGTGAATCCGAGAGTCCTGAGATGGAATAAACCATCGTGAGGCCTTTACAAATGTGCTACAGAAAAATCTGCAAGAGAGTGACAATTTGGCTTGTCTGGTCATCATTTATTCTAAAGTTTCTAATTTATAACATATAGCTCTTTGCTATTGTGACTACCAGATTTACATTCACTCTGGTTTATCAGATATAATCTTGGTGTAGATCTGGCACTATATTATTGAATATTTTTTCATTAACTGCAGACTGGTTTGGGTTGAAAGGGTCCTTTAAAGGTCACCTCATTTCAATTCCTTGCCCAGCTAATCATGTTTCTTTTAATGTCACACAGGTCACATTTGCTTTTCTGGTCTGTGAGTGCACTTTGCTGGGTCATGTTGAGCTCCTTGACAATCAACATCCCAAATTCTTCTACTCAGGCCTTCTCTTAATCCATCCTCTGTCCAGCCTGCGTTGATGTTTTGGATTGCCCTGACCCAGGTTAGGGACCTTGCAGTTGGCATTCTTCTTGAGCTTCAGGAGGTTCCCATGGTCCCACCTCTCCAGCCTCACAAGGTCCCTCTGGACAGCATCCCTGCCCTCCAGAGTGTCTGTACAACACAGCTGGATGGTGTCAGCAAATTGCTGAAAGTGTGCTTGAGTCCACTGTCCATGTCACTGACAAAGATGTTAAACAGTCCCCATCCCAAAATTGATACCCGAGAGGTTGAGATTTTTAATTATTTGGAATTATTTTAGTCTTTAAGACCTATTTTTTAATTTTTATTTTTTTAAGTTCATGTCTTGGTTCAGTTTGTTAATCATTTGCAACCACTAACATCAGAGATACTCTCAGGTCTCTTGTCGGATTTTCTCCTGCTGGATTACTCACAAATCCAGTGACATAATGTCATCCTGATAAGGATTCCTTGAACAGCACTAGTCACCAACATTTAGGTGACTGAATTATGTTCATATCCAGTTTCCACAGACACTGAATACTTCCACAGGCATTTTGACAAGATTACTTCTTCTGCCCACCTTAAATGTAACATTTTGATCTCTCAGGTTGAGGCCTTGTAATTGTATTCAGGACACATCTTAACAAACTATATATAATAAACTATTTATTTCCAGGTGTTGCTTAACTGTCATGGAATATACATGACAATGTCATGAATTGTGGCATAAATTCATAAATTTCAGAGTCTGTTACTAAACTATTAAAGCATATGAGATGTTACTGATGTCCTCTGCCTGCTTCATATTAAATAAAAAAAAGTCAAATAGTGTTCTTACCATATGGAGATAAATTTGTTCTTACCATGGATATAGTAATCCATAAAGAAATTTGCTGTAGTCACTTAACCATTCCATATGTCAGTCTTAGAATATGAGGGTGTCAAACAAAAATGCGAGATTTTTCTAAATCAACTACTAGAAATGGAGGAAGAAAACCCAAACAGGCAGCAATTCTAGAAGGAATTTCCTTTCCTGGGTTGCATCTACACTGTAGTAGTTTAAGTTCAGTGCAAGGATGACCTACTTAGCTTCATGGGAGAAGGCTAAATAGTAATCTAGCACACTGAAAAATTTGGTATACACCCTATATCTTGACAAGAAGGAAAGTAAATTAGCATTATTCTTAGCTTGATGCTGCAGAGAAAGACAATTTCTGGTATCCAAGCTAGCTTGTTTACCACAAATGTGAGAATCTTTCCACAACAGCCATTCAGGTCTACTGTTTTAGTACTAGCTTTAAGAGTTATTTCCCCAGTGATTCCTGATTTTTTTTTTTCTAACCAAACAAGACACTTATAATGTCTGCCTAAATCAATCTATCTGTGTGTATTGGTTAGAATCTGACATTTGCAGGCAGTAGAAATAGAGGCTTTTAAACCAGAGATGAAAAGATTACAGCTCTCCCAACAGAGCTGTTCTGTCTGGCATCACCTGTGTTGCCAAGGGCTGCATAAGAAGTGCCTTGATGCATTTATTAGATGTTTGTGTTTAGAATATATCTCTTGATACTGGATGTAAAAGGTTATTCTGCATCATGTTAATGTGCAAATCTAAAATAATTTGTAAATACCTCAGTCAGGCTGACAAATAGGGTTGTTGACAGTGCTGCCGCTGGGAGAAAAAAAGCACTGGGTGTATGGGAGGAATTCCTCACACAGAAAACAAACTGGCACCAAAAAACTCAAATCACCTGAAAGACATCAAAATTCCTCCAAAATATACTGTTAGTGCTAAATTGAGTGAAATTTTGTTTGTAGATCTCTGAAGAAATGCTGCATAGTAACTGGCTTAAAATCACAATCACAGACACATCATGGGCTTTTTTCATCATTACCTCACAATATACCTCAGTTTTGAAATGAAATGTGTTTTCAGATATGCACCTGACAATGTCTAATATGGATAAATAAACACAAAGAAGAGAGTATGTCACTGACACAGAAAGGGTAATGCAGAGTTTAAAAGGAAGTTGTTCACACATAATTTTCCAGTAACACAGTTCAGTTGTATTATGTTCATAAAGAGCTCAAGGCAAAATTTCCCTTGTAGGTACAAGTTTTGCTCAGCATGTTGCCAGTAGGATCAGCTACAGGGACACCTTGACTCTGCCTTTTCTGTAATCTAAAATAAAACAAATGCACAGACATGTATAAAAAAGTCTATACACATTTCTTCACTGGTGAAAATTCCCTATAGTCTGATTCCAAACAGAAAGTATAATTGGACAATTAGACACAATATTAAAAATATTTATGGATATCAATGTAGAATTAATATACTGCATATAACTATATATCTTTTTGTGTTAATATGTAATCAATATGTCATTATGACTATCAGCAGTATTACCAAACTAATTTTCTCTTCCCAGGTATTTTGTTTGCATTAATTCACTGACACAAGGTAATGACATGTCGTGCAATGCAATTATTCAAATCAATAACCTTCCACTTAGTAAAGACAAAGTATAACATTAGCACTGGATACTAGATCCTAGCTCCTCCTGTTCTTTAACCATCTCTGAAAAGGCAAACTTTTCAGATTCTAATATGGAATAATTTGCAAATACTGTAAAAGCTATTCACACCAATATAGGGTTTCTGTTCTCCATTGATGATACTCTCCTTCACATATCCATGGCCTAGATCCAGAAGGAACACAAGCATTAAGGTGCTAGATACTATTGCCAGAGTGAAGTATGCAATCCTCAGTCAGATTTCTTATTTTTTATAAAGGAGGGAAAAAATCACGCATCAGTTTAAGCAGTTACTCCAATAGATCAGAGCATATGTCAACCTAATTTACACCACATGATGGATTCACTTCATCTGCCTAAGGGTAGGAACCAGCTGCTATCTAGGATGTCCTAAGATAACATTGTTCAGCATTCAGGTCCAGAGAGACACAACCTCCCCTGTGTTTTTTTCTTAAATGCCCCATAGCATCCCAAATGGGAATCCCAGTATATCACTTTTCCACATTTCCCAAAGGATTTCCCTTAAAAATGTGGCAATAAAAAAAGAGATGTTTAGGTTCTGTGCATCAAAGAAATGCACAGAATAGCTTTCTAGTTATTATCTGCAGCCATAAGCGTTAGAAGGTGCCAGACTTGCATTAACTTGTGAATCTGAAAGTGTATCCTTAAGAAGTCATCAAAATAACTGCAAGGCAAGCAGTGAAGAAGTGACATTAGCAGAAGGAGTCTTCTTAAATCATTTATACAGTAAAGCTTCTGAGATATCTGTCTTAGAATCAAACCAGCTAAAATTCTGTGTGAATTTCTGTGTGAATGGATGTCTCCATCCATCCATCCATCCATCCATCCATCCATCCATCCATCCATCCATCCATCCATTCTTTACCTGAAGCCTTTTCAAAAAGTCATGGTACCTTTGGCCTTTTCTACCCCCTGTTCCACCTTTTTTGCCCACAGACTAATTATTAGAATAAAACATAGAAACATAATTATGGTAATATCATTTCAATTCACCCCTTAGTTAAAAAACATCTCAATCCATATCTTCCTAGCTAGAACCCTCCCTTAAAACTGCATTAATCCCTTTGTGGGAAAAAAGATTTAACTGGTCAGATCTCTCTTATTTGATCCCATGATTTGATCTTTTCAGTCTTAAATGATTCTGAACAGAGGCATCACACCCAAATACCTGGAATGACCTGGGCCTCATAATTTAGGTCACTGACCTAATTGTGTTTTGCATCTGTTCAATTTCTTTCAGGCATTTTGGACTTGATACAAAAGATCAATCTGTCTGACAACTGTTACACTGGTGTTACACTCACCCTGCATATATAAAGCATTGTACGTTTGGCAACCCTACATATGTTGTTCGTAATCATGTATTTGCACAGGACCACTATGAGCATTATAGAAGTAATTATGAAGCAAAAAGTTAAAAGAAAGTCCAAAGAATGCTTTAATAAAAGCCAATATTGAGACTTTAAACACCTGGAAGATTTTTCAGTCAGGTATTCAGAATTAAAAACCACAAATTAATTTTCTGCTTACTAAGAAAAAAATAAAGGAAAATAAAGAGAAAGAAAAAGTCTTTATTTTCCCTAGTTCCCTAAATGCTGTATATTATTGCAAATAAGTGTAATTTGTGGAAGAAAATAAAGCAGCCAAAAAGGATGCACAGTGGTTCACTAAATTATTCATTCAAGCATTATTGATCTCAGATGAATTAGCAAATGGCATGCTCTAGCTGAGCACAAAGTTATTCATCTTTGATTTTAATCTTAGAGAAAGCTGAGCTACATTATATTAATGAAAACCACAACAAAACACAATAGGCAATTTCCTCACAAAATGTTTAACAACATAAATTAAAAAACTGGTTATGTTCATATAGTTCAATAGCACAAATCAGAATTGTGATATTTCTGCTCCAATCTAATCAAAAGGATTTAGGCAAAGTACAAGGTGGTAAAAATAGTTTAAAGAGAATGTGCAGCCTTATGATCGTAACTTTACCAGGTGTCTTGAGGGTTCAGTCGCTACTCGATTAGACATCAGAGCCACAGAACTCAGACTTTCATAGTTTTGTCTTAAAGGAGATAATATAATTTCACTTCCAGCATAGTGAAGGTTTTTGGGGTTTTTTGTCCAATGGTACCTGAATCACAGATAAAAATTGCATTATCAAAACTTTGTATTAGGAGATTTACATTTTGAGTGCCTCTGAGTGTTTGACTGAGAAGATATTTGAGAAAATATAGGTGGCAGAAGCAGGGAAAAAAAGCCCCAACAAACCAAACAAACCATATCAAACAAGCAGATAAGAAAACTTATTGGATATTAGGTGTATCAACAAATCCAGACCAAGAACAAGGCAGAGCCATGTCTGTGAGTCATGTGGGCTTATGCCATGTTAGGTGTGCACAGAACATGTATGAGATGAAGCACTTTGCAACAGACCATGTGGAGGAATCAGTGAGGAAGATGAACATTTTTATTTTAAAAGTGTTTGGCCTACAGCTAAGGTAGGATTCAATTGCCTAAAATTATTGTATAGCACAGTGTCGTACCTGACCTCCAGGTGCTAATCCAGCAAGTCACATGTCTCCAATACAGACTGTGTGATATTCCTTTATCCTTTCAGAGTGTCTTCAGGTACCCTGAAGTACCACAAAAAAAATTAACAT
>VYZT01034736.1:0-10484 GCA_013400735.1 Pomatostomus ruficeps | reverse complement strand
GATGGCAGAGTCTCCCCAGAGCTGCCGCAGCCTCTCTTGCCTCTGAATGTCGTGAACCCCAGAGCGTAGGGGCTGTGCTTAGCTTTTTTCCATTAGCCCAGTTCCTGCGGTATCTCTGCCCCCCCCCAGAGCTAGCTAGCTGCACCCACCTTTGGGTCAGTTCTTTTGTCTTTCTCAAGTACTCACCCATTATCGCTTCTTAGCAACAAAAATGGGGAAAAATTCCTAAGAAAGAGAGACAAAAAGGGAGAAGAATCCCAAACCCCAACAGTGAGCTACTCAATGAAGACTTTCCTACACTTTTTTTTATACTTGTATATTTGTACTTTCAAGTCTCGAATCAGACATCAAGGGTACAATTCAGGTGCCTGAATGTTGGTGTCTTCTGACATTTAAGGTGCTCAAGGGTGTCCAAGATATCCTTGCAGGGCTAGCAGGTTGTAGACAAACTGGAGACATGTACCTTCTGGAATTGCTGCTCAGGGCTGGGCAGGATACCTTAGGGCATATGAAATGGCACTAAACAATTATTTTTAGGTACTGGAATCACTCCCTAGTGACTTCTTTTCATGTATGATTCACTTTACAACTTTTTTCTTACTGCTTGGTGATCAGACTGGAGTCTATATCCCCCCCCCCAAAACCATTTAGGTTTTCAACTCCAGTTAAATCCCAGTCTTTCTATGAAGTTCTTTACTTTCACGTAAAATTAAGAACTGCAAATGCATCTGGATTGAAGTCTGTGTAAATCCAACACTAAAGTAAGCCGATTTTCATTTTGAAAGATGTTTCTTTACTTCTCTTTGTTTTTTTGGTTTTTTGCTTAAGGGCTCAAAGAACATCACTGACCCTGAAACAGCATGGGATACATTTATTATTTTTGTACTGTCAACTACACTTTGAGAGTTATCTGGATGATATCTGGAGGAACATGGGAGAATTGTATAGGAAAGGGAAAACATATATTGATGTTAGTATATAGTTAGTTTTCTTTTGTCTTATTTTTTCCCCTCCATGTTGCTGCTTCCCTTCCCTTTTTTGTTTATTACTTTTACTGTTTTCTTATTCCTTGTATTTTTTCTTTTACTGATCTGAAAGGAATGCATAATCTCAAAAACTGATTGATTGAAACTATTTTTCACAATCTATGTCATAAGGGCATTCAATATAGAAGTCTGGTAACAGTTCAATTTGTTTTGGCATTGGAGGTCATCTTTAATAAAATATAACTTAGAAATGTGATACATTTAGGGGGAATGTTACCTTCAACCTGCACTGAAGGTGGAGAAAGTGAAAATACAGTAACTGACAGCAAGTTGTCATGAGGCATAAATTAGGTTTCAGAAGTGGCACTTGATTCTGTGCAAATTGCATATCTTGGATATTAGTGGTTTGGAGCTATTAAAAATAGTTCTGAGTTGTTGGTAGGAAGATGACTGCTTAAGTAAAAATGAGATTTGCACTAAAGTTATTTTGCATTTTTAAGAATAAGATATAATAAAAATGAAATAATGAAATAATATATGCTGGGGAAGAGCCATCTCATACCCACATAATGCAGTATTCTGAGAACATTAATTTTGAAAGTTCATAAGAAACAATATTTCTCTTGCTCCATTTTAAAATTATATAAAATTAAAATTTTAAAATTATATAAAGAAATATGTTAGTGTGCAATACCCTGAAGAGAAAAATATAAATAGTTTTCCCTTTATTATTGCAATAACATGTCAAAAATATTATCTTTCCCCTTTCATGTTCTGTATTTTGAAATGCTGTAAGATGTTAATTTAATAGAAATCAAGTGTATAAATCAATTTCTGTTAGTCTCACAGAATTATCAAAGTCTTTAGGTGTTCTCAGCACCATTCTGTAGATTGACTTTGCAAGACGTAGGTCTTCAGACTGACATTTTAAGATTTTATTTCATTGGCATATATTTACGACTGAGAAATTATATAATTATGTGGTGATTTCAGAGGCACTATTTCAAATTTTCATCATCACGGAATACAGGTTGACATAACAAATAGCTGGGAGCAAGAAAAAGGTCTTACTCCAAACAACTGTTTAAGAAAAAACAACTTTTGACTGCTTTAACTAAAGCTGTTTCTGAAAAAAGTTTACCTTTGTATAGATCTTTTCACCATTATTCCTTATTTATTCTCTGTGATTGCTGCAGAATAATTGCATTTTATTTTATTGCAGTGCAGTTGAAAAATTGATTATATAGTGACTTGAATGCATATTTCTGTTGGTGTGTAATGTCATGCAATAGTAACCATTGTGCTGTTTGATCAGTATTTTAACTGATGAAGAGATTTCTATCTGATTGTATAGAGCTACATCAAATTCTTGAACTGCATGCCTTAAGAAATTTTACATAGAAATGCAAGTAGGACACATTAGTGATCCTGACTGTACACAGAAAGGATCATTATTTTTGTGCATATCGTGGATCACTGGGTTCTCTGTTTTGCTGAGTCTTATCTCATACAACAATTAGCAATAAATTGTAGCGCTATGTAGTAAGTATAACCTGAGGACTCACTATTGAAATCACATCTAGATGGCTTTTGTTCATTCCTAGTGATGGGAAACATCATTAGCATGTTCATCTTTTTCTGCTTACAAGATAATTTAAAGAAAGGATTTTACTTTAGAGAAATTCTATATTAAAGACTTGAGATTCCAGGAGGAATACAAAAATGAAACTGTCTGTGTAGAATGAAAGCAATTTTTTCTTTTTTAAAGCTGTGAATATATGAGTATAACTTTAGTGATTTAGGAAAAATAAAAAGACAGAATTTTAAAATGAAACTATAATGATAGTGCTATCATTAATTATCTTAGTTTTTCTAATCACCTTTGTACAACCTTTCTTTACCTTCTAGCACCTTGTAAGATGGGACAACTAGACTTCAAAAATGAAATCTCTTACTTAGCAGTTTACTATCTAGGTATCAGAAGCCCAAGTCCATTGCAGTGTTGTTACTTGGAGGAGCTGTGTTATCTGAGACATTATAAGAGTGTAAACAATAAAAATATGTAAAAAAATAGTGATGTGTTGCTACTTAAATATATATATTTCATTTATTTTATAGAAACTTTAATGAAAGACCTTGATGTAATAACAATTCCTAGTAAAGATGTTGTGATGGTACATGAACCAAAACAAAAGGTGGATTTAACAAGGTACCTAGAAAACCAAACTTTTCGGTTTGATTATGCCTTTGATGACATGGCTCCTAATGAAATGGTTTACAGGTATGTGTATATGGGTTTTTTTGGGAATCTTTTTTCTCATATATCTTTGATGTCAATAACTGTGGGCTTACCTTGGTAATGGACTTGATTCTCTCTGTTATCAGATATATATCTTTCTAACTCCATTCTTTTGCCTGTTTACTTTTGGTTTAGCTCTGTTTATCCTGAATCCTGCTCTCAGTTCTCCTCCAAGACCTTTCCAGGCTCTAGTGTGTATTGCCTCCTCAGGAGGCAAACAAATCAGGAGAGGATGGGGAAAGAGCACAGGGAGAGAGACCCCATGGTATTTGGATCTTCATTTTCTCCTTTATTCTTCTGTTTCACTTCCACAGTTGAAACAGAATAATGCACACAACACTTAAAAAAACTTGTTTAGGAGTAGCTGTTTACCTTGTACAAGTTGCTAAATGGATTAGATACAGTAGCAGGCAAGGTTAGACACCATGACAGGTCATAATCTTGGTACGCAGTCTAAATATTGTGAATATTTTTGCAAAGAATATTGATATTAGAAAGGAATTTGATTAAGATAATTTTCCTTATGCTTAGAAAATGCTTCCCATAGCCTCAAGGAGTAGTGACAGAGAATTATCTTATTTCTTGGTTTTAATCCAACAATTAGGAAGTCAAAGTTGGTATCATATTCTGACTGATGTTAGATGCTAACATCCTGTCAGTGGATAAGAGAATTATTAAAAGGCCTTGAAAATCGAAACTTGTGTCTTATGCTTGATATAAGTAAAAGGAGAAGTGTAGTAAAAGTAAAAACTTTTTAGTTTGTTAATTTATGCTAATGAAAAAACTTCTAAACAACAAAGCTGCGCCCTTGGAAATTTATGACTCTAATGATAGCCTACTGGTAGCATTTTTTCTTTTTTGATAGTAAAGAGCTGTGGGAGAGTGATCTAACTAGTGAGGTGTGCCTCTGTCACACGGAGATAACATCTTCAAATAAGGTAGCAGTTGAGCTTTGGCCCCTCCCAGACATCTGTTGTCTTGGCACTGATCAAACCTCTCCTGGCTTATAGCTGAGGTCACTTCCTGGCTCTCCCTGCCCACTTATTGGGTAAAGAGTCAGTATCCCTTAGGACTTTCCAACACAAGAGGGGGAGGAAAGTGACTCAGATTCAAGAATACTTGGCTAGAGATGCAGTGAAACAACACTGGAGGGCAGAGGAGAGAGAGAGATCGCACCTTTACCTGATAACATATTACCCCATTAGCAGGCCATCATGCCCATGGAAATCCCTTGGACACATATCTCATGGCATATGTCATGGAACACCTGGTTGTTTCCAGTTGCTTCATTTATGAGTGTTCGAGACATTTCTCAGAAGGGCTCAAAAGGGCCTACACCCCATGTCCTTCCTTTGTCTCAAGTTTTGCTTTTCTCTCTAGCCTTTTCCTTACAGCCTCTTGCAATAGTTTTCCTCCTCCTTAACAACCAGTTCCTGTAATCTCCCTCCTTCATGTTGTCTTTGTGAGCATAGTGTTTAAATGTGAGGGCTGTTTTAGACATACAATGTTATTATGTTTTTGGACTGAGTTTCTTCAGCAGAATTTTTATTACTTGCATAATAAATTAATAGTAATATGGGAAAATATTGAAAGATGCTTGTATTCATACTGAAACAATAAATCCCTAGTCTGTATAACAGTACAGGCTTTTTTTTCTCCCTCATATGGCACAATAATTATTATTACATGAAGGATAATCTACTTCAAGGCCTTCAGTAGTAACACAATTGCGAAGACGATAGGTATCGTATTCTGCTCTAACCAGAACTATCAGGGTCACAATGGGGGGAAAAAAAGTATGACAAGTTACTTCAGTTTTATTCAATATGCTAAAATTACTCCTATTTCTATACTGAAAAATGTTCTCAATATACTACTCTTTATTTTCTTATTATTATTTTACTTAAGATGAATTTTATTTTTTAATCCATAAGCCTCAACACTGAGTTACAAGTTTTCTTTAGTATTAAAAAACTTAAATGCCTTTTAAATTTTAAAGGAGAAACAGAGTTTATATTTCTGAAGGATCAAGACTGCAAATAAAGGTTCTACTAGAAGGAAAGTTTGACTGTTTGGACATGGTACCATTTGGAGTTGTATAACACTTAACAAAAACTTTTCTAGACATGTTTGTATTTTACCTTATTTTAAAATACATATAATTAAGTCCATTTTTTATAAATCAGCAAAATAAATAATTTCAAACTCAAGCAGAGATAATGAAATGTGCTTCTTAAGTGGATAGGTTTCCTGAAAGTGATTGGGAATATCCTCTTGAGGACAAAAGAGGTATATAATTGGAGGATGCAAAAAAGAAAGACTAAGGCTGGTCAGGAATCATCTAGTACATTTTTGACGAAAACTGATGATTTGGTTAAACTTAGATTTTTGCATAACCCTCGGTTGCTGAATGGCTCAATCTTACCCATATTATTTTTATAAGTGATGTGTTTGTTCCAAAGTGGAATGTAAGGAGGTTGTAACACCTCAGTGTTTCTGCTAACAATCATTCTTGTTTCTGTCACTAAACATACTTTATTTGTAAATACCTGGAAAAAGTTTAGAAAGAGAGACTCTTGCCTCCATCACCTGATGGAGGTAACCCTCCATAAGGTTACACTTTGCTTTTGGAGGTTTTCATGAAGTAATGATGAGAAGCAGCTGAAGTAGGAGCAATACCTACATTTATTTAAGCAAAAATTAATTCTCTAAAATAGAAAAATTAGACTTTGGAAAATATTTTTGACACATCAAATAATGCTTAAGGGATAACTGGATTTTTCCATTCTGATGAGCTTGGGTACCTGTTTTATTGAGCCTTGTCTCAGCTTAACTATGTTCTCAAAATATTAAGACATGCAATGTGTTTTTGACCACTTGTGTTCTAAGTGCAGTCCTGGAAGCTGATTTGGGGAGCAAAAACTATAGTGGATTTTTTTGTATTGGCAAAATCTAGGCATTTAACTGCTGCACTGTCCTACTTCTGTATCTTATAATGGTGCCTTCTTTAAGGAGCTCCAAACTCCATGTTGTAAACTGCCATGTTGCATCACTAAAACAAGAAAATTCTTTTTCTCAGGGTTTGAAAGAAGAGAATATTTTTGTAAAATAAATGGGAAACACCTTGTAGCTTTTCTCTAATTGTTTAGGATATTTGAATGCCTTAGAGCTGGTATCCTCTTTAGTTCAGGAATTAGTGATGTCCTTTGGCCTCTCAAAGTTCAGAGACAGTTTTGCCACTTCTGGCATTAAAATTTATAGTGTCCTTGTGGTAGTGTGGGATTTTAAAGTAATTAATTTTCTTAAATACTGTTGTCTTTTACATTTAAGATTTACAGCTCGACCATTAGTAGAGACCATATTTGAAAGGGGAATGGCCACTTGCTTTGCATATGGACAAACAGGGAGTGGAAAAACCCATGTAAGTATTTCCTCTACATGTCAGCATGTAGCAGCCTGTGTATTTTTGGGGTGTTTAAAATGCTGCTGCCTTCCCAGGCATCGTCTCTTTCGAGGCACTGCCAGGTACAATACAGCTGCTAACACCCACACACAGTCTTGCCGGATAGCTTTGGCAGAGATGCTGCAGCCGACGAAGAAGTAAATCAGGAAGGCCCTCTGTCTGGAGTGTTCCGCAGCATTTATTCCAACCACGTGCGAAGATGGAAGGACAAACACGAGGGCTTTGCTCACGAAGGGTTCCCAGGGACAGAGAGAGTGAGCTGCCCTCTGCACAGGGTTATAAAGGTCACAGGACCAATGGAAAAAGGGCAGGGGGGTTTCGCACTGTTTGGACACAAAGAAAACACACGCAGCCGACCAGGCCGAGGAGCAATGAAAGAGCTAAGAGAGAGCCAAAAGAAAGAGCAGAACCTTCTGACTTTTANGAAGGCCTTTTCACTCTCTATAACTGAGAGGGTACCGATGGCATAGGCCCACCGACCTCCACATCAGCAATACACTTCTTTTTGTGTATTATACACTTCAATAAATTCTAATAAGTAACAAATATGTAAGTTACAGTTCTGTGATCTTTATAGTGTATTTTTGGTCTTTTTTTGTTTTTTAATTTAGACTATGGGTGGTGACTTTTTAGGAAAGAACCAAGATTGTTCTAAAGGAATATATGCACTTGCAGGTGAGACTTTATTGTTCTGTTGGCTTTTTGCAAATTAATTGAGCTCAATACACTTCTACTTCTTGTTGTAGAAACATAAGGGTCTACATATTTTGCATTACAGTGGAGCTTTGGTAACATAAAAAGTAGATCCTAGGTGTGTTGTTTTTGCACTGTAAGGTAAATATTTATAGATAATTTAAGAAATGTAAGAACTATAAATGATGATTGAGTGTTCAATTTTGGAGTCTTCTGCATCTTCCAATGTAATGTGACAGTTTACACTGCAGTGTTTTTTAATTAATTGACTTGACTGTTACACTTGCAAAATATGAGAGATGCTGTAAAATAGACTGCTATGTATTAATGAGTCTTCACTAAATGAAAAGACATAACTACATTTCTTTTTATTTTTGTAAATGTATTCACAGCTAGAGATGTCTTTTTAATGCTAAAGAAGCCAAATTATAAGAAGTTAGAACTTCAAGTATATGCAACATTTTTTGAGATCTATAGTGGTAAGGTAAGTACATGGTTTTTTTCTGAGGAAGGTGGAATTTCTCTTTCACAAACAAGATTGTGAGCTTGTCACATAAAAGATTTTTTTCCTTTTTGTACTAAAAGCTTTATTTCAAATAATTCTTTACACTTCGCTTTCAATCACAGGTTGGAAGGGACCACAGTGGGTCATCTGGTCCAACCTCCCTGCTCAATCAGGATTGTGCATGGAATGCTTTGCATAATTTGATATGAGATTTTAGGCAAAAAATGTCTTTTAAAGCTCCTCTTTAACTGTTCTGTTCCCCTCCTCCCCAAGGTTTTTGACTTGTTGAACAGGAAGACAAAATTAAGAGTGTTAGAAGATGGTAAACAACAAGTCCAGGTGGTGGGATTACAGGAACGAGAAGTCAAATGTGTTGAAGATGTTCTTAAACTTATTGAAATAGGCAACAGCTGCAGGTATCTCCCATAGCTTTCACCAATTTTTCATTGTAAATTAAAGAATTGGAACAAGATTTTTTTGTGTCTCTTCATAGTGATGGCTTTTTAATATGTAGTGGTATTTTTGATAATGTTGGTGGCAAGTAAGGAATCTGCCTATCTTTTGAATAGTTTAGAGTTTCTCAGCCAGAGAGAAATATGAACTGATTTTTCTACAGGATGTGAATTACATGCATTATATAACCAGTTTACTGACTTAAAATCACATCATCTATAATCTGGAATACTGCCAGATTCTTCAGTTCAAAAAGGCCTTGATATGTAGTGCAAAAGTATAAAAGTTGGGATTTTGTTAAGATCCAGCTTTATTGTTTTTAAAATTAGCCTTGTGATAGACTGCTGCCTGATTAGATAAAAGTAGCACATGCAGCATTTTGCAAGTAAACTCTCTGATAGTCTGAAATCTTTGGAGATCTGCTTATTCTTGCTTTTAAGAGGGTAGTAAAATGCTACTAATCTTCCATTTCTGTTTGAAGAATTGGAAAAATAGGTATAATTATACTATGTGCATCAAATTATTAGGGTAAACACAGGACTCTGTCCTGAAAAAACTAATGTTCTGAGGGTAATGTGTTTAACATATATGGTCCTTTGCCTGTTTATATGTCCTTCCTTTCTTTCCTTTTGTTAAAGGACATCTGGCCAGACATCTGCAAATGCACACTCATCTCGAAGCCATGCAGTGTTTCAGATTATTCTCAGAAGGAAAGGGAAATTGCATGGTAAATTTTCTCTGATTGATTTGGCTGGCAATGAAAGAGGAGCAGATACTTCTAGTGCAGATAGGCAGACTCGACTGGAAGGTGCAGAAATTAACAAGAGCCTTTTAGCACTCAAGGTAACTGAAATGTTTCTATTGCCTTTGAGTAGGTGAAAGCTTTCCATATATAATAGCAATGACTATTGAAATGAGTGTTTTTGCAGGCTTTGCTTCTCTACATTGTCTGCTGTGACATGTAAAATATAATCTTGTTTTTCCTTTAAATACCTGAAAAAACACTTAGTAATTACAAAGTAAAAACATTGCATAAACATTGTGCTATCGATTTTCATGTAGTTTAAAAAAAACCCAACAAAATCTCCAGTAGTTGAATTTGAACACTTTTTAAAAAATATATACCTAAAATGGGGGGAGAGAGAATTTACTTGCATACTCAAGGTTTGAAATACCAACTGAAAATATACTTACTGATCTCAAGTTTATTTTTTAATTAAGAAAAGATTTTTAAAAAGATACTTTTTATAGTGGTTTAAGCCCAGCTAGAAACTAAGTACCATGCAGCTGCTCACTCAATCCCCTCACCCCTGCCCTAGTGGGATGGGAAAGAGAATCCAAAATAAGGTAAAACCCATGGGTTTAGATAAGAACAGCTTAAAAATTAAAATAAAGTAAAAGATAATAACAACAATAATAATAATTGTATTGAAAAGGAGAGAGAGAGAGAGAGAAACCCCAAGAGAAACAAGTGATGCACAATACAGTTGCTCACCACACTGACTGATGCCCAGCCCATCCCCCAGCAGCTATCAGCCCCTCCTGACCAACTTCTCCCAGTTTATATACTGGGAATGATATTGTATGGTATGGAATATCCCTTTGGCCAGTTCTGGTCAGCTGTCCTGGCCATGCTCTTTCACAGCTTCTCGTGCAGCTCCTCCCTGGCAGAGCATGAGACACTGAAAAGCCCTTGGCTCGGGGTAAGAACTGCGCAGCAACAATGAAAACATCATTGTTATCAGCATGATTCTCACACTGAATCCAAAACACAGCACTACAAGATACTAACAAGAAAATTAACTCTATCTTAGCCAAAACCAGGACAGTCTCCACCCCTTATTGCATAACATTTACATCATGCCAGGTCCCACACTTTCCAATACCCCATCACCTTTCTGATTTTTTGATAGCTATACACACAGATATCATTCCCTTAGTCTATGGACCATCCCTATAAAAGTCTGTTGAGTTCATTTAGTCCATGACCTTGGGCTCCATCTATCATAACAGTCCTTCAAGACAGGAAAGATGGTGTGTGGTTGTCATAGTTTGACACTGCCCAAACGCCAGGCACCCACAATA
>VYZT01034734.1:912-40701 GCA_013400735.1 Pomatostomus ruficeps | reverse complement strand
ACTCCTGTAAAATTTTGCACTTAACAGCTGCAAACACTTGAAGCAAACTGAAAACCTTTTGACTAGGAAGGATCCGTAGAACACATGAGCTAGGTCTCAGATTTCTTTTCTACTAGTTTCTGTTACTGGTAGCATTTGTGTGAAAACAGATTTGTTTGTTTGGTTTTTTTGTGAATATTCCACAACTAATGGTTGCTGAAAGCCCAGAGTTTCTCACAATTTCATGAGGTTCAATCCATGCTTCTAGCACATGGCTGCATCGAGGCTGGGAGCAAGCTGGAATCTGAACCTAGATCTGGATCTGAGGCATCTCTCTTGGCATCATCTCCAGTTACCATCTCTCCATCAGAGGACTATAAATAATGGATAGTCATCCCCAAATCTAGCAATCTGGAATGTACATTGCTTTTGAAATAATAAAGTGTTAATTGAAGTAACCTGTGCCTGCCAGAAAGGCAAACCCTTTATCTTCTTTTTTCTCTAGCCTTCTGCTGCATAGATATCACTGTGACAGATCCTGCTTGAAAAATATGGCTTATATAAAGCACAAAGTACAACTGACTCTGTTTGGTTACTGCCATATTTGGATAAAAAATACTTAATTTACCTTTGTTCATCTTCTAATTTTTTCATATTTTCCCTGAACCACAGTCAGTCAGTCATCCCATCTGAGAAGCAGGATCTGGATTCTGTGATGGAAATCACAAGCTCAGTTAGGAAAACTCCATCTGAGAAATCATCCTATGGGGAATAATAACGGTAAACATTTTGTTTGATTCATCCAGGACATTTTTAATTCACAAGGATTGCTTATACTAACATATTATGGCCAGAAGCTGACAGTCGTTAGCTGAGTATCTTCCTGCCTACAGAAGTGGATCTGCCTGACCAGGGACTGACAGATTCTCTAAGGGACGAGTTGTCACATTTTCTTTTCAGACAGTATAAGAGAGGAATAAAGAGACTAAGCTTGTTAAGACTTTTGAAATTGTATAAATTATTAGCATTATTAGTGCATTTACAAATACTCAAATATCCTGACATTGAACAAAATCACTTGCTAGAACATATGCCTAGTATGAAATATTTGTTTCCCTCTAAAAAAAAAATCATTAATAACACTGTATTGTCCAATCTGAGAAGCTCTGTGGATAAAATACAGGTTTTCAGGCACCTTCTCTGTTGGGGTTTTCCATGTATTCATCTCCTGCACAAGCAACTATCTACCTGTATGTGTCCTGGTCTCCCAGTCCTCACCTACAAACACAATCTATTTAACCTCCTTCTCTCTTCAGCATCTCTCAATAATTTCACAGAAGCAGTAATTGGAGTTCCCTGTGCAGAAGCAGTCATCATCATCCAGCTCCTTTTCCAGCCCTTGCTGCTGCGTGAGCAGGGCCAGGTCAGTACCCCATCAGAAAGGAAGCAGGAAAGAGACAGCAAAGCTGAGTCAGAAAGGGACAGGAGGGCTTTGCTCTTCTCTGTGCCAAGGGGAGAAAAGTCAGGCCTGCAAATCCTGAGGCAGAAACTGCAGAGTGACTGGACAGTGATGAGTTGTTCAGTTTTGTTTCCCCTTCTCTGATGGCGTTTTATCAATGATTGTCTAGCAGTCCTGCATCTCTAGATATAGAAAACGAAGGGCAATGCACAGAAAGGAGTGTGTGACAGACATGCTGCTGCAGTGATTAATGTGCTCATCCAGCCTGGTGCCTCACTACCTACTCAATTAATCACTGTCCTGTATTTTGGAAGCCATTAAATTTCGTACCATTTTAATATACCATGTTCTTACCATTAGGCAGGCTTTCCTTTGAAGTGTGATGTCATCAGTTCTGAGTTTCCTTCACACCTCATTTTATTCCTTCCCTGCCTGCTAAAACATATATTGTTTAGACTACTGCACAAAACATATATTGTTACGACTACTGCTGTGTCAGGTGAGTAATTCCAGTTTCTTGCTATGATGTCTCTAAGGATGGCTTCTGGCAAACGCAGAATATGTGGAGGACATTTTATCTTTTATTTTGGTTGTAATTCCTGGGAATTATTTACTTCCACATGAGAGGTCTAGATCTAACATACTGAAGGCTGTACCTATCCAGGTGTTGCTGAGAGGGAAGGAGGTGGTGACCAGCATCTTGCTCCTGCCAGAGAAACACTAAGGTGGAAGAAATTTTCTTTATGCATGAGAGGAATGGAGGTCTATAATCTGATCTTGACAGAGCCCCAGCAAAAGGGAATTCATGTCCATTTCTCTATCTGACTGTGAAGAATGCCGTATGAAAGAGGTGGACTGAAGGATCCCACAAAACATTTTTGTGAGAGAAAAACTTACTAGAAAAGTCCATAATCTAGGGTTATAAAAACCCTCCATAATCTGATTTACTGATTTTCAGCTTTCCAGAGGACTTTATACAGCTTTTCTCTGACTTCACTTTTCCTTCTCTAAGCTTCTGTAGTTGGCAAGCTTCCTACAAAAAAATAAATCTGCAGCTTGATTACTCTTATTAATGATGTCACTCAGGACATTTAGCAGTCAGAGACTCTTTGTGCTTGAAAAGGTTTTCAGCAGGTCTGATAAGAAACACGAGGCAACAAGCCCTGTTTTGAGAAGGAAAATTATCAATCATTTCCTCTGCAGAAGAGAAACAGGAGGTTACTTATTTAAGTGAAGGTTATGAATAAAATAACTACAGTACTTTAACTGAGCAACCTTTTAGAAATGGGAGAATACAAAACTGTACAAGGGTCACAAAAGATGGAACTAGCAAGAAGCATGCAGGTCAAACATCACCTAGCAGATGTGACAAGGTTCACAAGACAGGCCTTGGAGACAGCGTAGTTCATTTGCAGGGGAGATAAAATGGGGAAGACTCCTACTTCATCCTCACAGAATTCCACCAGTCTCATGTAAACTGTACATTAATCTGTAATATGGGTATGCACACAAATGCGTACATGCAAATGCATATGGTGAATATAAACACCATTCTACCTTGTAATGCACCTTTAAATGGCAATAGGTAGACAAGCAGAAGGAAAAGTCACTAGTACTGTTGTTGATTCATGTTTTCTCTCACCTGTCACTAATGTGAATGACTGAAGGAGTGGGACAATGAAGCTAAGACTCATGTCCCTAATCTCAAAGCATTCTGAACAATAACATTTTCACCATCTTCAGCATCAGAGAATTTGCACTTTCAAGCACAAAGAAATAAATTTAAAATGCAATATCTTGCCCTTGGGGTGCATAATTGATCAAATGAAGATTAAATTAGTGCTTTATAAAAGTATGTTTTAATTTAGAGTCAAAATTCTTATGGCTTGAGGTTAGTTTTTTTTTCTCTTGTGCTGAAGGTAAATTCTTCATAATTTTTCTCAAGGATTTAAACTATGTACAAGGCTATCTTCAGCACAAGTAAATTAAACTCATCCCAAAATTTGAACTAGTTGTTACCTAACACTTAGCAAACTCACCATCAGGCACAGTAGTTCCATAGTAGTACAGATTGCAACTGTTTAATCTACAAAATAGTAAACTATAGATAAAGATAAGAAGTGTTTTGATTTGATCTTTAGATGCCTACTTATTCTCATTGTTAAATACCATGAAAAAGGCAGCAACTCCCTGATGAATCATTAGAGAAATCTGGTAACAGTAAAAAAAAATTATATTCAGGTAGGAGAAGAGAGATCCAATTCAAAATCTCACGAAAGTTTTAAACCCAAATGTTCAAATAGTGTGAATTCAAAGTGAAAGTGTTTCAAAAGAGGATAAGCAGAGAGTTTGCTATAAAAAAGCATACACACACACACACACACACACACACATACACACAAAGGTCTGACTTCTACTCAAATTTAGCAGCATAAAGGCTGAGAGATAAACCTGATTGATTTCTGTATCTAGTCTAGGGGAGTGAAGGGAGAAGAGCAGGAAGGGGAAGGTCTCAAGAACAAAGGTGAAGGTTTTCTTAAGAGTAAATAATAGTGTATTGATTATTAATACCTTTGGGCTGGAATTGAAAGGTTTATGAACATCCAAGTACTGAGTTTATAAACCTACCTTCTAACATGGCCAAGGACAGAAAAAAAAACCCTTACCAGTTTTGACACAGACCCTGAGAAAGTAATCAACAGGTTTAATGCTGCTATCCTTCATTTCTCAGGGTCTGGACTAGACAGTGAAGGCCAAATCTTCTGGGTTTGTAAAACCTACAAGTAGACTTTCTTTTTTCTGCACTACTCCTCCTCAAACTTCTGGCACACAAGGGTTCAAAACAAACCTTTAACTTTTAGGGCAATCTTTGTAACATTTCATGTTCTTTGTCCAAGTGTGGTTTCCCTACACAGGACAATGTTTTCAGAGAGATTGAGTATATTAAGTTTCACTTGAAGCCAGCTCAGAGAAGGTGCATGGTGGCTAGAACAAAGGCTTGCCTTACACTAACCCCCAGTTAAACAGAAACCTGGCAGCAGATTCAGAGCAGGTCACAGCTCACCTATGCTGTACACACCCTGTGGATACTACAGGCAGCTGTTTAGAATCTGCTGGATCATTTTGTGAAAGTGTCTCACTTTTATCATGCCAGAGAGGCTTTAAGTGAAGGTGGTCTACTTGTATTGGGTTTGCATGGCCAGATTTTGGTAGTGGGGGATCTACAAGGGTGGCTTCTTTGAAAAGATGCCAGAAGCTTTCCCCATGTCTAGCAGAACCAATGCCAGCTGGCTCCAAGATGGACTTGCCAGTCGCCAAGGCTGGGCCAGTCAGAAATAGTGGTAATGCCTCTGTGTTACAGATTTAATAAGGGGAAAAAAATTATTGTGCAGGCATAATTGCAGCTAGAGAAGAGCAGGGTGAGAATATGGGAGAGCAGACACCAAGGTCAGTGCAGAAGGAGGGGCAGGAGGTGCTCCAGGCACCAGAATTGGAATTTCTCTGCAGCCCACGTTGCAGACCGTGGTGAGGCAGTTGTGCCTCTGCAGCCAGTGGAGAACCACAGGGCTGCAGAGATTCACCTGCAGCACCTGAAGGAGACCCATGCTGGAGCAGGTGGATGCCTGAGAGGAGGCTGTGACCCTGAGGGAGGGCCATGCAGAGAAGAGCCTATGTTGGAGCCACATTTCTGGTAGGAATTGTGACCCCATGGGGGACCCACAGTAGATCAGGCTGTTCCTGAAGGACTGCACCCTGTGGAAAAGTGTCCCACATTGCAGCAGTTTATGGAGAACTGTTGTCTGTTGGATGGATTCAGGTTGGAGAAGTTCACAGAGAACTGGTCTCATGAGAGGTATCCCCATTGGAGCAGAGTAAAGATTCTTCCCCCAGTGCAGCAGCAGAAACGATGTGTGATGAACTGACCTTAACCCCCACTGCCTTTTTCTTGTGCTGCTGGCAGGGAGAAGGTAGAGTTGGGAAGGAGGGAGGGGTAGGGGAAAGATTTTTTAAGGTCTGTTTTTACTTCTCATTATCCTGCTCTGATCTTGTCAGCAATAAATTCAGTTAATATCTCTAATTCAAGCCTATTTTGCCAATGACAGTATTTGGAGAGTGACCTCTCCCAGTCCTTATCTCAATCATGAACTCATTGTTATATTTTCCCTCCCCTGTCCAGCTGTTGAGGGGACTGATAGAGTGGCTTTGGTGGCTGCCTGGCATTCAGTCAGGGTCACCCCACTACACTACTCTGTCTCTGAAGAAAAGAAACATAACTGCTGTGAAATGTTATGCAATCCATACAAATGCTGTCCTGGAAAGAAAGAAGCTGGAAGTCAGTAAAACTGAAATCAAAGGTGATACAGCTGTGTACTCCACTAAAACTAAATTGCTTCTTTTGGATTCATTATTTCATCTGCAACAGCCCTTAGAATCAATGACTGGCCCTTTTCTTCCAGATCTAAGCAGCAGCCACCATGAGAAGAGGGCTCTAGCTCTAGTCTTATGTCCCAGCATAAAATTGTTTGGATTAACCAAAGCCAGCTCTGAATAGAAGAACCTCCAGAAAGAAAGGATCTCTGCAGCTCTTATTACCCCAGTTGCTGTGCACTTTTAGTAATCTTGTGTTTACATACATCACAGCTTTCCATGAGAGGAAAAGATACACAATTACCTCTCCCAGCACCTTCATTTTTAGACTCTTTGGACAGGGAAGCATCTGAAAGCATATGGTCAACACAAGAATACCTCTTTATGGAAAAGAAGTTGGTGGGACATTGCTGGAAACATGACTGGATTACATATGTACTTAAAAATACTTGATACCTCACTAAGATGTCCTGCAAAATTTCAGAGTAATTCAGTTTGAAGGAAATATGAAAGGATCATATACAGAGATATGGATGTCCATGGATAAAATAAAGTTTAAAGACTTCCATGTTTTGCCAGCCTTGGTCAGTTGCAGGCGAAAACTAGGGTGACACTGCTTTCTTTTAAAAGTACACAGCTAAGATTTGAACAGAAAGCCTCTGGCTTGCTCGAGTTGGTGCTTGTTCCAGTTCTTTTTGAAGTCATTGCAAATCTTTATATTGACTTGAAGAGATGAATCAGACTCCTTTGCACTGAAGTGAATCACAAAATAAAACAAAAGCACTTGTCTAATTTGTATGACAACCTTTTATAAAATCAGTCCCTGTGGGTAGCCAAACACTGATGTACTGCTGAGGCAGTACCATTTCTGTCTGAGAAGAGGCTGAGCTGGTTTCTTGTATATGAAGTTACATTTGCTTGAACTCATTCCTTCAGTGGTTACCTATAAGTTCATCAGAGACACAAAGTGCAGGATTTACTACGTATATACTTACTGAGAACTTGAGTTTGATTTTCAGCTGAAACTCCTTGGAAGAGTCAAAAATCTCTATCAGTTCATTGCATCTTGGGTCCCTGGAGGACAGAAGCAAAGGTTACAGTATCAGACATAGTCAAACATATGAAACAAAACGTTCCAGCGCTTGCTGAGAAAATGCAAGGCCACTGAAAATATAAATAGCGACTTGTTGGAGTTTATTTTATTCCCCAAAGTACTCTAACATGACAGAAGGAATAAGACTGACTGCATGTCCTGACACCATCTTTGAGTTGTCCCACATCCTACTGTTGGAGTCTATTTATGGCCACTCTAGTAGACATGGAGCACCTCAGCAGAGAGCACTCCCAAAACCTGACAACATGATATAATCTATGCCTCAGTAATAGCAATAATATTGTGATTTCAGAAAAGATATTGTAATTGGTTATAAAGTAACAATATAACCACAGCTAAAATATATTCAAATACTAAGAAGTGCAAATAGTTAAAGTTATTACTACAATAATGTGCAATGATAAGCTTGCAGGCTCTATTTTTTCAGATAATTTAGCACTTCTTTATTGCTCAAAGCTTAGTTCTGTGACTGCAATATCAGCTCTGAGTACTCAGCAGTTTTCCTTTCTCACCACAGCTGTGTGAGGGTAAGAAAACAGAAACAAGAAACCAGGTAGAAAACACCTGGGCAACCTCTTGTGGTGAATCATTTTCTCCTTCACAGCAAGTACAATTTTTCTCATATTTAAACTCTTGACCCTTGGGGCCTTATCCTCGCATTGTGCATCCTAAGATCCTGGCTCCACCTTCTCTCTAAGACTGTATTTAGAACCCCTGTTACCCTTTTCTTCTCCATGTTAAACACTCCAGTTCCTGCTCAGATGTCCTTTACTCCAACCCTCAAATGATCTTCAAGGCTCTCCACTGAGTCAATATTTCTCCCACCCTCAAATGTTGAGATCTTTCCTTTTGTTAGTGGATCAGTGTGATTATCACTTGATTGCATGCTGAAAAGACATTGAACAGTTCAGCCTTCTTAACATCATCTATTTAGAGCTGTCCTCTTACAATAAGTAGTAGAGATTTTTTCTGTTTTAGTTTTCCTTTTAATCCTAATATCCTTCTACACCATTTCTTGCTGCAGCCGGTGTCTCTTCCAGGTGAATCACTCTATTAGCTGTTTTTTCATGAGTTTTCCTTTTTATGTTGTTGCACTCATCCTTAATGTCCACTCCAGTTTAAATTGTTGACTTCAGTCAAATTGTTTTCTTATTGCATTTCCTACATTTCCTCCATAACAAGTAAGAATCCATGCCCTTGGCCATATGACTTTAGAGGATTACCATGTTGCTTTAACTACTTTCTTTCCTTCACTCAGTTTCACAATACATCTTACAAAACAATAAGCTGAGTTAATTGCAATTCATTTACTTAAAATCTGCTTGGTTTTAATAACAGTTATTCTGCATTCCTGCTATAAGGATTGTGAGTAAATAAACATATTCTGATGCACAGTCTTATGCTGAAAAAATTAAGACCAAAAATATGAAGTCCATTCATTTAAAACAAACAAACAAATATATAAATGAAAGCATCATAATGTAAACAAACAGGTAATCAAGTTGAAGTGAAAGCAAGTCCTACTTACCTTGCTCACTAACATTTTGTTCATTTGTTTGAGCAGGTAAGTGATGGTAGGCTGCAACCAGTGACTAACACAGCCTAAAATAACAAGTGAAATGTAGGCAGTGACCATTTACCATTCCCAACAAAAAAACCTGAGTTTGGGAAAATCACTTTCATTGCTATGAATTTGGCACTACAATATCTTTAAAGTCTCAGGTGTCAGAATATTTAATATCAGATAGGCATCAATTTGAAAATCACTGAGAGTATCTGAAAGGGCAGAAGAAGACATGGGTTAGATTATTGTGCTGGGTTAACCCCACCTGGATGCCAGGTGTCCGCTAAAGCCTCTTCATCACTCCCTTCCTCAAAAGGATAGGTAAGAGAAAATATAACGAAAGGCTCATGGGTTAAGATAAGGATGTGGGGAGTGCACTCATCCATTACCACCATTAGCAAAACACATTCTTCCTGGGGCAATTAGTTTAATGTAACACCAATTAGATGAGAGTAGGGTAATGAGAAAAAAAACCAAATCTTGAAAAACACCTTCCTTCAACCCCTTTTTTCTTCCAGGGCTCAACTTTACTCCCAGTTTTCACTCCCTCTTACCCTGCCACAGGGCAGAGAGAGGAGAATGGGGGATGTCATCAGTTCAACCCCTGTTGTCCCTGCTGCTCCTTTCTCCTCAGGGGGAAGAGTGCCCATGCTCTTCCCCTGCTCTTTCCCATGGGCTGCAGTTCTTTGTAAACTGCCCCAGTGTTGATCACTCCCAGAGAGTGAAGTCCTTCAGGATCACATTGCTTTAACATAGCTCCCTCAAGGGATCACAAGTCCTGCCAGACAACCTGCTCTAGCATGGGCTCCTCTCTCCATTGGACCACAGGTCCTGCCAGGAGCCTGCTCAGTGCTGGCTTCCTCCAGGGTCACAATTTCCTGTGGACATCCAGCTCCAGTGTGGGATCCTTCACAGGCTGCAGGTGTTTCTCAGTTCCCCTGTGGACTTCCATGGGCTGCAGTGGCACAGTCTGTCTCACCATAGGCTGCACCACAGGCTGCATGGGAATCTCAGATTTGGCACTTGGAGAACTTCTTTCTACTCCATCCTCACCCACCTTGCTGTCTGCAGAGCTGTTTCTCTCACATATTTCCACTCTGCTCTCTGGCTGCTGTTACAGAGGGATTTTTGCCTTTCTTAAATCTGTTATCCAAGAGGTGTTGCCACTGGGAGTGATGTGCTCAGCCATGGACAAGGCCAGGTCCATCTTGGAGCAGGCTGGCATTTGCTCTGCCGGACATGAGGGAAGCTTCTGGCAGTTTCACATGGAACCCACCCCTATAACACCCCTGCTACCAAAATATTGCCATGCAAACCCAACACGTTTATGTACAAAAGAAAATACTGCTACTAATAAATTTCAATCATGCATTGCTATGTATATTAAAAATAGGAAATCATACCATTAAAATAGAAAATATTAATACTTTAGAACAAAACTGAAATAATCTAGTAGAAATGTATTTAAAGCATATAAGATTCAAGGTTGAAATTTAGTAAATAGAGTTACTCTATAAGAATAAGCTTGAGGTTTGGAATTAGAATGATCTGAAAACACTGAACACATTAAACATGACCTTTAAGATTCAATTTCGTGTGTGGGAGTGTGAGGTTAATGAAATAGCTGAAAGATCATATTTGTAAGAAATCTGTCTGCTGGTGGAAGTGTTAGTCTAGCCAATGCCATTAACATTCTCCACAGTCAGTAGACTCTGAGGCCTGACATGTTATTTATTTGATAAAGTGTTTTATTCTCAAGCTCCATTTTTTTGTATTTCCTTTGTTTTCGTTATATTTTCCATGATTTCAAGTGCAAAAATTAAAAGGTGACCTTTTGGCTAGGTGAAAACCACAAACCCAAAACCTGGGGAGCATTTGGAGTGAGAGAGAAGTTGCTGCTTATTATCCTACATTGTTGGAAATGCTCTTGTTAGTACATGAACTTCAAGACAGATGTTAAAATAGCTATGTTTGTGTATATTAAAAAAAAATGTTCTTTCAGCGCTCAGTGTGTTATATACATAGTCTTTGCTCTATAGTTTTTATTTCTTAAGGCAAATAAGCCTCTGGCTTCCAAGCCCAAGTAACTTGCTTCACTAGTGGAACCATATGGTTAAATAATACCCACAATAAAAAATAATACCCATTAAAAAAATTAAAATCTTGTTGTGAAGATTGATATGAAAGTTGATGATTCAGATTGGGTTTCACACTTCTTCCTCAAGAAATCACTTCTATATTGTTCCATTTACATGGAAGATCAGTAATGTGTAGTAGTCTGAGGGCTGCACCTGGCTAGGAAGTTTCCTGGTGATGTCCTGGATGCAGGACTGGTCAGCATATCAGCACCTCTGCTCCCCTTAGAGGGGAATTGCCTACAACTATAACCTGCCTTTTCTTTGTCTTGGAAGTGGTTGTAATATGGTATGTTATATACTCCCTTGATATGACCCCTTCTTTTTGGGTTATCCCAGTGTGGGTGTCCAAGGCTTTCATACCAATCAATACATATCTGTTTGCATTACCACTCCCAATCTGTTTTTCAGGGATCCTCAATGCAGCACCAACTTCCTTCTACTCAAACTTTTCTTTTTACTTTCTCCCCAGAGTCCCCACCCAATCTTTCCCTTTTTACACAATTCACTTGAGATTGTGGAGGAGTTTTATCCCTTCCTCTGCCTGAAGCCTTTTTGTCCCTTGGTGCATGGTATCCTACATTCTCTTTAGCTCTTAATTGGATTTGTGTCTCCTACCTCCCAGTTCCACTTTTCATTTTCATCCCTGTCTCCTAGTCTGTTCATCCTTGAGTTTCCTGAATCTTCTTGGGGTCCCTGACATGGGCTACTCCTCCCAGGCTCCTTATCCTAATCTACTCTCTTTATATCCCAAATATTTCCAGCATTTTTCTGGGGGTTTTTAAAATCAATCTCTCTGTCCTTCCTACTTAGGGGGCAGCAGCAGGAGAAGCACAGTGCATTCGTGGAGGAGAGGCCTCCCAGGAGACTGATGCAGCAGCAACAGATTGGTTGGGTTCAGCCCAAGCAGCTGTGGTGGAGACACACACAGATGGGAGCTGCAGCAACCATATCCTCCACAGCCACTGCTGAGAACATGCTAGGGAAGATTTTTTCAAAGCCCTGAGAATCTGCCAAATTTAGGCAGTTTCTCTGAGGGATAGTGCAATGTTTATCCTTGACAGAACTGGACCTGACCAGATTTTCAGTTTGTGTGCCAAGCATCAAAGTTCTTTATCATAGAAGAGATCTCCCTTTCCTCTTTCTTGCATTCTCAAAAGCTGAAAAAAACCCCCCAATGTTAAAATTTTATAAACAAAATATAGCATTCCATCCCCAGCATCTGGTAAGGAAAGTTCAGCCTTCACAGTCTAAGTTTGGCAAAGTTAAAAGAAAATAAAAACAGAGACCTGCAAAACGAAATGTCAAGAAATGTGAATTATGGGAGGTCCTACTGATGTCTCCTACACAAAAGAAACCACAGTTAATTTCCCTAGATTTCCCCTCAGTTTTGCTTTATGTTATTTTTTAGTACTTTTCCTTATGGCCCAAACACATAGATTTAGCAAAAACTTACTTTGTACAGCTATGAGTACATTTCTGCCAGGAAAGAGGGACTGACAGTGGACCTGGGCAGGAGCTGATGCTATTAAGTAACACCAACTCTCGGATACAGTAGAAATATAGAAAAACAGCTATACAGGTCTAAAAGAAGGTAGGTAAAGTACTATCTTTCTGTTTTCTCTGTGCTTTGTGTTGTTGCCTTAAGACTGAGTCACTCCTCGTCCCAGCCAGGCCTATTGCCCACAGGCCTATGGGCCTATTCATGGCCTGTGAAAGACTGGTGTAATTTCTAGAGCAGTAGGAACTTTAATTCTGCTCTGGGTTTTATTACAGTTTACAACAGGGATAAATTCAAATTACTGTTTTGCAATCCAGTCCTATCTTTCTCTCAGTTTTGGGGGGTTTTTTTCTGGTCACCTTTAATATAGGATTTGCTGCTTCCACAGCCATTGAGGTACATTTGCTAAGTTGAATGTCCAGGCATAAACAAATATCTTCCCTTTTTTGCTCTTATTCCTCAGATACATTTTTCCTTCTCTAATCTTCCCACACTGTTTGTTTTCACCTTTCTTCCCTTCCTCAAGCATTCCCAAATGCCAAAGAAATTGTTGCCTTCTTATAACACCTTTGAAATCTCTTTGCAGTCAGTTCCATTGCAGTCCCACTGGTGCCCACTCTCTATGCTCACACGATACTTTCAATCAGTGAGCAAATTCTCCAGCTGTGCTGTTTAGCATGATGCAAAACAAGCTGATTAGTAACAGCAGCAACAGAAGTAATTAAAAAGAAACACAAAAGAATTTTTTAAAAGAACCTCCTTGAAAACTGAGTTTTTCTTTGACACTTAAACCTTCTTCCTTTAAGGAAGAAAACTGACATTTTGAAACTGTCTGCCTACATATCTGACAAACCCAAATTTCATCTTATGTGTACAAAGCACTGGAAAAAAATAACAGTTACTGGATCTACTAAATTCAAACAGATACGTGATACTACCATTATTATTTATATTTACACTTATATTAATATTTATTTATATTTATGAAACTGCTTTTGGAGACCTTGTCTTATTTAATGAAAAATATTGAGCAATCTTCTTTTACAAAACTATTTTCATGCATAACACATTATAAAGGACTGTAGAACAAAACAGAGAAAGATATCAGTGACAGATAAAACAAAACTAATTATATTAAACTATTATTTCCAGAAAAGTGAAGCCCACATAAATTTTAAAACCAGTGTTTTATCAAACAGAAAAACATCTTAAAGTTTAATTTAAATGCAGGAGCAGATGTGGCTGACCTAAAGTCATCAGAAACAGCAACCAAAAAAAGCCAGTCTCCAAAATGCAGACTATGAGAACAGAAATTGTTGCCATTTTAAGTGAGACTGACTGAATCCCTCCAATGTGAAACCACAACAAGAGAAATCAATGAAAATCTTTTCTATAAAGATTAGTGAAATTTGGATAGAACACTAAATGTGTAGGCTGTTAGGAGAAATTCCATAAATTCTCATTCAAAATGTGTATATTTTATATACATATATATATATATGAATTTTCAAAAACTATTCATTCTTCCCAGACACTAAAGATTCAATGTGATCACATATTTATTTCTGAAGATGATCTGTACTGCATTAACTACCTACTCTTGCTATACTTTCTGAGAGGGAAAGTAAAAGGAATGATAGAATGCAGTGAGACATAAAATGGAATACGCCCTTCAGGGGTGGGGTCCTCTTATTTCAAAAGATAAAGGTAGACATGCAAGAGTGAATTGAAATGTAGCTGGAGCAATGGGGAAATCTGAAGTCCTAGTTCCTGAAACCTTGATTTTTACAATGTTTTTAACCAGGTAACATCTAAATTAAAAAACTTTAACAGTGCTTAGAGTGGGGTAGCTACCTTCCAGTTGGGTGTTCTAGCTGAAGAGTTTGACCTTCTTTTCCCCTGGCCTCCTTTTGACTCTCTGTAACTATATATTTTACACCACTTTGTATGCAGCATCAGGCAGCAAACACAATAAAGTCTGACTGCCTTTTAGCTATCATCCCCTTGTTAAGTTTTGAACAGAGTTGAAATCCCTGCTGGTAAAGTATTTTCCCAAAAACAGATCTCCTCTTCCCTTGCCAAGTATTTCAGATGTATTTAGAGTAATAAATGGAATGAGTCTGGTATGCATTTGGCCTTAATTATCTATACACACCATTATATGCTAGCATGTTCCCGCTCACCTTTTGACCAAGCCAAGATTCCTCAGGTTCAGGTCTAAAATAATCCAGATGTGTTTTTCAATAGTTAAAACAGATTTTTATTTCTTTTAATTTTTTTCTTTTTTTCCTTGTGGGTTTTTTGTTTTTTTTTTTTGTTTGTTTGTTTGTTTTGGTTTTTTTTTTTTTATTGCAGAGAAGAAATATAATAAAAGAGGTTAGCCAAATAAATGCATGTTGTGACACACCTCACGCTCTTCTGGTCAAATGACTGTTCTGGGCTGTTTTACTTAGTAGTACAGACATAGACAAAATCCCTCCATTATCACAGACAGTTTAACAGAAATAGGCTCTGGCTTCCTAAGCCTATTTCTTAATTCCAGCTTCACAGAGATACTGAATCTTACACAAGTATCCTGGTCCACATTGAGACAGGATTTTATGTATACCTGGGGCTTCCTGTTGGGTATTACAATCCAGGCATTTAATTTTTCTTATCTAGAATGTAAGATATCTGAACACTTACTCCCACATTTTGAACCCCACTCCCTAAAGAGATGGGTGACAAAGCTTCAGATTTTATATTACCAAGCTGAAATGCCCCCCTCTTTTTTTAATTCTCAGCCAACATATGCTGCTAGCTAAGCCTGAGTACTTGTAGCTTTGCTTCATTTCTCAACTGCTGTCATTCCTCCTCTTCTAGGTTAATTCCTTCCACCTCTCATTTCACATGCTAGTAGAAGCAGAATATCATCAGGCAGACATCACTGAGTATTTGTTTTTATCTCTTCAGTTTAGTTGGTTGCTGTTAACAAAATCCTCTCAGGGTAATTTGAGAAGTGTCCTTTTACATCACCTTTATGCTCTCATACTCTGGAAACGAACTGTAAGAGAGTAATAAATAAATTCATAAAAGATTGCTTTTTCTCTTTTTTTTTTTCTCCTAACAGATTGTGTAACTGCTTGTTTGGCTTGGGGTAGTATATACAAAACACCCCAAGAAATACTTACATAACAGAAAAAGAAGGACATATTCTAAAATCATCTCTTAAGGATAGGGAAAATGTGTAGCTGTCTTGGCCTACTTAGTGAATGTGTATTTCTGCATGTAGGAGCTGAGAAATTATGGGAGCAGGGGGTTAGATATGACAGCCCCATCCCTATCCTGAGCAGGCTACCCAGTAAGATCAGCCTCAGCTGCCGGTTTGGGAACAGAGGCCCCCTGCTTGTTAAAGCTGAGCTACCAGCTGAGCTCTGAGGGTTATGTGTTCGTACTTGGCCAAATCAAATCACACCTGTCTTTGCACTAAACCTTCTTGCTCTACAGATCACCTTGCAGAGGAGACCTGTCATTTTCAGCACTTGTCTGTCTTCCAAATATTTGTGCCAACTGCTGTGTTTCAAGTTTCCTTCAAAGTCTCGTAGGACCCCATGACCTCCTCTGGGTCATTGATGATTCCTTACTTGTAACTGTGGTTACAAAAACTGCAGTCTCATATACCAAATATTTAACCTCTTGAGTCTGTATCAGTGACAGTATTATGTGGAACTTCTAACTGATCTCAAAACATTTAATGAAGAAGGTCATCTGGCATTTGTTCAGTTTCTTCACAGACATTTGATGGTCCCTTAGAAAGACAGTGGTAGACATGGAAAAAAATACACATCTCCTGAGTTCTTCATCTTCTAGGCATTCCCCATGAAAGAAAGATCTTTAATATCTACCTGAAAAATCACTCAGAGACGTGCAAAAAGAAAGCTGTATTTCAATAATGCCAGGGAAGATTAAAAGCTCTAATTATAAGTGATGCTTCTTTCTGAACCACAGAGCTCTGACTAAGGCCTATTACTATACAGCCATTGAAAATGTTTAAGGTTTATGAGCTAGAGCTGAGACTACTGGCTGTTCAGAATAACATTTAGTTTCCAGCTAAAATATTTTGCAGCCACATAGGTAAAAATCTATGCAGAAACTTTATTTCTTCATACTTTGATGATATGCAAAAGTCCTTACAGATACTTTATGTCTTCAGTTAGATGCAGTCCAGAGTGGCAATAGGTCCCTTAAGCATATAACATTAATGAAAATTGTACAGTCCTTTCTGGAAATGCATTCTGTGGCTTATAGCCAGATAACTGAAAACTTGTCATAGAATTCCAGTCAAAGGACTTGCCACCCAAATTCTCCTTTTCTTCCCCATAATAATTATCTCCTCCAACCATGAATGTGTTATCTCCAGTGTATTTCTAATCCTCAGAAACAAAGTTCCTGAATGGAGGAAATGGGGTGAGACTGAGAGAGTGAAGAAGCCCATGAATAAGAAATGGGGACTCTGGACCATCTGTTGTTAAAAGAAAAGACAGATAAATTCAGATTTATGCAGGATAATTTTAAGCCCCATCTCTAAATTGTGCTTGATGTTTCAAATTGTTAAGAACAGACTTGTCCTCTTGTATGCAGTTAACGTCCTTAATTTATTTTGGGGATTACAGTTTCAGAATTGCTAAGCGACTCACAGTCAGCATATGATGGAAATTGCATCAGTCCATGCTGTCCTCCAAAGAGTGAAATAACTGCTCCATTTTCTTGCACCATTACAAAATATCTGAAATGTTATGACTTTGGCTTGGGGAGCTCTCAAATTACTGGAAAAAGATAGATTTCATAATTTTTCAAGTAATGCTGAGCATTATTTTACCACTCTTATTACACACATACTGGTGTATGCCAGTTTCTCTCCACTAAAACATTAGAAATCTTAGAAAATATAAATGTATTAATACTAAAATAATGTAATTCATTCCTGGTTTTCTTTCCAGGTGATTGTGTTACTGACTCTACATTTTATTCTTTGACTTTTTTTTCATTACTTCAAAACTATGTGTTGTGGTTTTAGTAGAAGGGAGGGGACTATAAAGATGGCTCTTGTGAGAAGTTTCTAGAGTTCTTCACCATTTCTAGCAGAGCCAATCTCTGATGGCTCTGAAGATGATGGACATGCCACTGGCCATGTTTGGGCCAATTAGAAAAGTTAGTTACGCTTCTGTGATGACATATTTAAGAAAAAAATCAAAACAAAGTGCACACGCAGCTGCTTTTAGTTAGAGAAGGAGGAGGATGTGAGAACATGTGAGGGAAAACAACATGGAGGCACCAAGGTCAGTAGAGAAGGAGGGAGAGGAGGTGCCCCAGGCTCAGGAGCTAAGATTCCTCTGCAGGCCGTAGTGAGCCCATGGTGAGGCGGGGTGTCCCCCCTGCAGTCCATGGGGTCCATGAGAGATGCAGAGCCACCTGCAGTCCGTGGGTGAGGTGCCAACATTGGAGCGGGAGATGTCGGAAGCCGCAGCAGCCGCAGCAGCCATGGAAGAAGCCGCAGGAGCCGTAGATGCCAGAGAAGCCGTAGCAGGTGCAGCCCAGTGAGAGACAGAGACTGAGATAAAAGTCCCGCAGTTTGTGAAGGAGGTGACCACGCTGAAGCGGGTGGATGTCGGAGGAAACTGCAGTCCAGGTGGGAGACCCGGTTGGAGAGAGAGGGGCCCCCTGCTTCCATGCTGGAGCAGTTTGTCCTTGGAGGACTGCATTCCATAGACAAGAAAAACCACACCACAGACGTTCACAGAGAACTGTCTTTCGTAGGAGGGACCCCATGGCAAAAGTAGAGGAAAAAACTCCTCTCCCTAAGCAGGGGAAGAAGATCTTGGAAACGGACTGACCTGAACCCCCACACCCTGCCCCCCTTGCACTGTTGGTGGGAGGGAGGGAGGGGTGGGGAGTGGAAAGAAGGATGTCTTTTAAAGGTTTAGTTTATTTCTCATATCCTCCTTCTTACTCAAGTAGTAATAAATTTTCACTTTTGCAACTTTTAAGCTGAGCCTGGTTTGTCCTTGGAGCGTTTTCTCCCAGTTCCTTATCTCAACTCATAGACCTCTGAGTTAATTCCCTTAGTTTTTTTCCCCTCTCCTTCCCTCATCTGCCCAGCTGTGGCAAAGGAGGGAACGAGTAAGTAGCTGCCGTGAGTGCCTGGCACTTAGCCAAGATCAAAACCACGACACTATGAAATAGTTATAGAAGACATCTTTGTCTCCATTTGTGATTTTTGAAACAATAGTAGCCTCTAGTCACTGTCCTGTACCATTTACAGTGTTTTCTGAGGACATGTTGGAACCACTACAGACACACATAATTTAAAAATACTTCCGAAATGCTCTCTGTATGCCCAATGTAGTCCTTTGGATTGTTCAGATATTTTCTCCAACAGGGCAGCCAGATAAAGACAAGGTAGAAATGGCAGCTCCAAGTTGTTCAAAAAAGATGTTCCTTTACATTAAATAAAACTACTGTCAGTCTCTGAAGACTTCAAACATATATTGAGCCACCAGAAAGATGACAAAGAGACTTGTTAGAAAAAGAGATGAATTGCTATGCTGACTTATCAGCACTAATGTGCAAGCTGTTTTACATGATGAAAACCAGGAAAGACTTCTGCTCCCATTTCATTCTCCTGCAAACCAAGTGGTAATATTTGCATGAGACTTCCTGCCAAAAGTTAGCATTTCTGAAATAGGAACCTTACAAATGATACTAATGTCAGTTAATCTCAACTGTATAGGAATATGTAAACTGTGCACATATGCATATGTGCATGTGTCTGTGTATGTGCTCTGTGATTAAGATAGTTGAAAATTGCCAAGGAAATTCTATTCACTAAACTAGAATTGACCAACTGCATGCAACATTTGTGAGTGCCAAGTAAGACTAATTACAATACTCAGCTGGTTTGCAACAAATGAATGATCTTAACTGTTTGCTTTTCAGCTGCCAGATGGAGTGGAATAGTCTGTGCCATGCATCCAGGGACAAGAAAAATACCTAAAAATTCAGATTTATGTTTGATTGGTTTTGACAAGTACATTTTGTACCTCCAAACCATGTACGTTTGTAATTCCAACTTTCAACTAAAGAAGCAACTGTTTATTTCCCAACTCTCTCCTAAGATAAGGCTGCATGAGATAATTTTCCAAAACACACCAAAGCAGACATTTTTACTGACTGAATTCTAGGTCATACTATCTTGTATTTAACTGGTGGTGTCTAAGAGGTCTGAGCATTGCCTTAACTCCACAAATAGCCCTGTTGGCTCTTAATGATCCCAGGGCAGTACAGCGTAAATAAGGTACTGAGGGCTGGCTCCATGCGGGATTTGAGAAGTGCTCACAGTTTAGGGAGGGTTCACAGTGCTACCAACTGTGCTTTGATCAAAAAATAGTAGGATCCAAAAGAGTTTATAAAAGACTATTTTGAAATGTGTGTTTTTAAGTGTGGAGGGAAGCATGGGGTTTAAATAAGCCCAGCTGGCAGCGCTGCTGAAGTGCCTTTTGCGTCTGGCTGGCACCGGGGAGCCGGATTGTGACCCCCTGCCGCAGCTGGACACCAGCTCTGTTTGCGTGGGGGGATGGCACCACGTGAGGACTGAAGTGCAAATGAAGTTACTGCAGTCTGACCCTTTTGCTTGTATAATTAGGGCAATCAGAGGAGAACAATACATTTGAAGTTGCAACTGCTGCTCCAGCCACATCCAGCTGATAGTTTGATACATCCACGGAAACAGTGTGTGTCCTGACATTTGAAGACTAATAAGCAACCCAGGAAATTCTCCAGAACAAATTGTATATGTCTGTGTGCATGTATCTACTCTTGATTTGCATTTAAATAATTCTGCATGTGATTCACTTTCGCCACACTCCATGTACCAGCAAGAGCTTGTTATGTAAGAGAAGTAAAAAAAAAACCTGATTTTTTACTGCTGGAGACTGAGATGTATACAAAATTCTACTATTACGTCCTTATTGCTTGATAAGGACATCTGCAAAATTTACGCAATCCACAAACATGAAGGATTTAATCCATCAGTGATTTTACGGTGGTAGAAAACTATAAGTCCAGTGAGAATGAGTGAAATAATTAAATGAATAATAATTATTCTGATATACATAGAGTCAGAGACCATCCTAATTTCTTTGCATTATAGGACCAAATATCTCTGAGCTATTCAAACAGAGAAATAAAAGCCATGATGTTGAACATCCCTGGACAGCTGTGGAGTCTCTAAGCATCCAGCATTTCAAGCAAGATTTAAGGGCAAAGGCTTAGTGGCTTTATATTCAAAGTGCAGGTGCAAGACCTGTCAAAAGAATTCTTAATACATATTTTATATTTTTCTATGATATCCAGTGTTAATATTTTAGCTCTAGATGACTGGATTCCATTTCTCCTAGTGAAATCTAGACTCTTTTTGATTAAATGTGTGTTGGTGTATACACATTTAATAAATAGAGACTACCTGAAAGTCTATCTCAAAATCACCACCAATCAATACAGTTTCTGAGAATTTTCTTCTCGTTTCGCTAGTGAATAAATGGTTTACGATGTCTTCTTTCATCAATCTTTTTGCTATGAGAATTGTTTCCTATACCTATGAGCTCTGAACATCCTATACCTAAAGTTTTCCTTTCGTTTCTCCCTAGCCCCATTCCGTGCGATCACAAAAAGGTTCATGCCAAGGTTGACTTAAATTTGTTTCCTTATGCCATCTAGTGGAGATCATTTCTAAATGCACAATACCTTTGAAGTATTTACTCCACGGTTAGTTGCCAGGTTTTTCTTTTTTTCTTTTTCTTTTTTTTTTTTTTTTCCCCCTCTGCAAAACCATAATGGCTCTGGAAGAACTTTAGCTAATGTGAACATTTATGTATGTACCACTTAAACAGAATGCTACCTTTTTATTTCCTGCAAGAATAGAGAACCACAAAAGCTAAATTTTCACCTTGGAAAAAAACAATTTTAAAGCTGGGTGAAAAATTGTTCTGCAGTTTGCAGACAATTACATATTTTGAGAGCTGTCACATTTACTTCTCAGGCTTTTTCTGTAATACTACTCCAGGGAAACCAAGTCACAGCAAATCAAAAATAGCTAAGGGTTTCAGGAAAACTTTGCAAAAGTCATCAAAATGCTACAGTTGCTCCTTTGGTAAAAACAAAACTTACTGTATTCTTAGTTGGTTCAGAAACTTCTTTGTAGAAAAACGTAGCATTAAGTAAATTAATAATATATAGAAAATCAAGTTTATGTAGCTTGTTGAAATATTTTACTTAAAGTCACTAATACAGAAATAGTTATTATTCTAAGATAAAATTATCTTTTTCATTTGCTGCCATATTTGCATTTATACGAATATGATTTGCTCCACTTAAAACAACCTCATAGTATATGTCCCTCTCTAGTGCTCTTCACAAAACTACAGTTTCATTACTTTTATTGGCATAAGTTATTTTTACTGGTCATGAAGTCTGTGAAACTTATTTTCTAAAAAACAGAAGGGAAAAGGTCAAAATTGCTTTCTTACACAAACAGTCCTATATGATTTTGAACTTTACTAAGGAATTTTCCCCTTGTTGTTCACTTGGGTGACAATCTTAAGTAATATGAATACAGAAATTCAAATTTATCCTGTAAATAAAGTTATACTAAATCAATTTACATTATGATGCTTCCAATTTTAAAATTAAAGAGCAAAGAGAGACTTTAGAATGCAGTTCTCATGGAATTTAATTATTTTCCTGTTGCCCTGACTTTGCAGTGTTCAGTGTTTTCTTGTTAGACTTTCTCTCTCATGGCCATGACTTGTTTTCTCTCTATTATCTATGTTTTCCTAAATTGTATCTGTGTTTACGAATTCCGGTATACCGGATAGAGAAATATGATTGACAAATACTTTAACCAAGTAGATTATAGAAAGTAGTGATTTCTACCTCCAATCCACGGTGATGTGTGAAAACATATAAATAAAGTCGGAGGGCTCTGCCCTCTCTCTTCCTGCTCTCTCTCCTGCTGCGTCTGTGTGTTCTTTGTGTGGCTCTCCTTCGGGCCCTCGGCCTGGCAGGCCTGCCTGGGGAGTGCCATATTTTCCAACAAAGTTTATAATTTTCAACTTAAGTGAAATGAAAACACCTCTGTTCAGAGTATAAGCCTGCTGTGTATTAAATCCTCATTTCTTTCTATGTGTTCTGATCCTTTGTGAGAAAAAGTTGCATTCAGTTAAGATTTAGCTTGGGCTTTCAAAGCTTAGATAACTATTATACTGAAAGTCTCTCATTTCTAGGCATTCTTGTCTGCTTAACAATTAACCAAGAATTACTTTACCAACTGTGACTAATTTATCTTTTGTGCCTAATTTCTAGGATTAAATTAAAAACAGATGGCCCCTGAGTAGTAAAATGAGCATAAATTAGTCTTATATATTGAAATTACCACGGCAAAATATTAAATTGAAACCAAAGTACATTTTAGGTGGTGCCTTACCTTTTATAAAAGTTAGCATGATGGTGAGCATAATTAAGCAACCTTACACCACAGATCTGGATCCCTAAAAATCCATCTGTCCAGAGAGTCACTTCCTAGGACATGTTTTTCCACAGAAATACACTGAAAGACTTTATGTTCCTAATTGCATATGCCAATAAATCAGACAGGAAGAATATTAAGATGTAGATATCTCATCAAGCTTACAGTGCAGTTGAAAGTCATAGGGCTCCTAAATCATGCAAAGCAATTTAGGCCCTCTTCATTCTGTGCCTTATATGCTCTCACACTCTCACCTCCCTCAGCTCCACATACGTCAGCAAAGAGCTCCCTGTCTCAGTATGCAAGAGCAATAAGAGCTTGAGAATTTAATTTAGACAAAAGCTGATTTAATTCTCATTATTTTCCTAGAAATTCTTTTTGAGAGGAAGGGAATTTCTTCCTTAGACTTTCTTCCTAAGATTTTGGTATAAGATAGAGAGATCTCTTTACATGTACTTCTTATGAACAAGACTTGGGACTTACACAGACAGGAAAAGTTGCTTTTATGAGCAAGTGGGATTTCTGTAAATATGGAGGGATGAAAACCTACTCAATTAAGATACATTAAAGGCCTTACCTAACAGAGACACATTAATTAATTAATTAATTTATAAGATGGTTTGAAAAGAGGGTTTAAAGTAATAGGTCAGCAATATGAAACTTCTGTCATTGTCTTGTAACAGGTGCATGGCCTATAAATATCTTTTTTCTGAGGAACGTCAAGAACATTCAAGTGTTTCTGTTTTAGCTCTTGAATTTGAAATGACTGACAAGTATCTTCCACCTCCTTCCTCTCATCCATCCTACTTCTCATCACTTGATACAGTAGCCACCAAACTGTTCTTCAAGACAGCTGTGCCTCCAAGCACAAAGTAAATTATGCACATCAATGAAGACAGTGAAATTGGAGCTGATTTATTGCTTTCTTCAAGGCTTTTGTTCAGAGAACTCCTGCTGACTGTGGGGTTAATAAACTATCTTTAGGCCACTGGAATTGTGTCAGAATTAACACTCTGACCTCAAGTTCTGTTTGTCCTCCTGCCTGACTCACATAAAAAAAATGTTTTCCTAACAAAAAGTTATTCCATTTTTATGCACAAAGATCAAATGGCATTGTTGATCTCCCCACTGATACATCAGTGCATATGAAAGCCTATGCCGCAGAAAACCAAATCAAGAGGCACTAGCACTGTTTTACTCTTAATTACCCCAGATTTTTATATCCCCCTGTTCCTGTTGGACCAAGCTCTGAGCCACCTTGCCCAGCTGTATTTCTGTTTGGACTCCATCACTTGGCTCCTTGGCCATAGCTGGAGTAGTAGTAGTGCTACTTACCTGGACTCTGCTTTGCAGAAGGAGGTTTTCTGCCTCCCTTTCCTCTTCTCAGCAAAATGTCAGAGCAACTGGTGCAGAGCACGCTGCTGCTTGTGTAGGGTCGTGGGAGACTGACTGAAGAAAGAGGTTCAGGGAAGCATCCCATGCCCTAGGTCAACAGGTATGGAAGGAAAGTGCACCAGTGCCCCACTCACTAAGCTGCAGCCTCCCTCTGGCATCCTACAGAGAAATAGGAATTTGACCTAGGCATCTGAAACCAGGTCCCAACTCCACCAAGGGGAAGCTTGAATTTACAGAAAAACAAATTAAGGTGTACAAGAAATTGTGAAGCCAAAAAACCTCCACAAATACTGATTTGTCTCTAAGATCAATAAATTTGCCAGTCCTAGAAATAATATTTTTAAAGCAAAGCATGGATCACACATGGGTTCTGAACACACTTTGTGTACCTGTAATACATCTGAGCTTTCATATTTAACAAAACAGAATACAGCCCTGCATATATATCTCCCTATTATTATGCTTATTTCACAATTATAGCTAAAGTTTAATATTGAAAATTTAGGTTTCTGACATATTTTAGCAATCATAGCACTTGAAATATATCCTGTTAGGCCTGAAGGGATCTTTATGATTAACTTCACTGATGAAGAGGAATCACATTAATTTAAAAAAATAAAGAAAATAAAAGAAAAAAAGAAGACCATAATCTAATTGCAAAAACCTTCCTAAATGAAGGATAAATTTACTGAAGCAAATTAAAAGAAACAAGTCTTTCTTTCTGGTGAACCTGTCTTGAATATACACGTGATTCTTTTCTATGATTTCTATTTTGCCTGATGGGGTATTCTAGGTAAGGGGAGGAGGGTTTGTTTGATTTTTTTCAATTTTTGTGCATCTCTGGTTTGGCTGCACCCACCATATAATATTCTATGGTTCTATGATCACAAGTTTGAGGCAGGTATGTCTCTTGACCTGGCTCAAAAAACTCCTATGACTTGTGATGTAGTGTCAGAGGTGAAATCTCCCAAGAGGAGACTTCACTCTTCTTATGAGAAAATATTAGCAGGAAGTATTAGCAGGACCTAATCCCTCCAGCTAAATTGAAAACAGCAGAAGAAATGTTGCTACCCTAGCAAAAGGAAAGAGGGAAAAACACCATGGTGTTTTTCAGATTGCACAAGCCCTTCACTTAGTGAAGAAATTCCAGGGTTTTCAAGAAACCTGCACCAAATGTGGAGTATCAAGTGTTTTGTCAGTACCATTCTGCAGATCTTGTTGGAAAACAGAAATTCTGTCTTCTGAAAACTTTTAAGGACTAGATGAGAAGGTTTTTTTAGAGGCATCAGAATGACATTTAAAAGGTACTAAAAATGAGTGCAAATCAGTTAGGAAATGGGAAAAAAGATCTTCAAACTTTAAGGGAAGGACCAACAAAGTGTGTTGTTTACCTTCAGTGAATTGTAGCATTTAATGCACTCTTCAGACACACTGAAAAATATTTAGAGCACCTTAAGCAAGTGAGCCAATGTGATTGCACAGGGAAAAAATAAGACTGCCACATTTGTGTATTTTTCCTTGAAAGTTATTCAATTTTCCAAGACAATGAATTTTTTAATTAGTTCTGCTGATATTAGCTGTGAGAAGCAATTATGAAAACCACATTTATTTGCTATAATATCATTTACACAGTACAGTCTGCAAACAGGAAGCTTTCAACAAATGTGCTTTAGTCATGAAGGAAATTTCTTGCACAATCTAATTTTAGGGAACTTATGTGGGTACTGAGTGGCTTTAGACAAGCTATTCTAGCCCACTGGGGACATAGTCCCCAAATCCTAACACCTAGCCTGAGAGGGACAGCTTTGCTCAAGCAGGCAGTGATAAGAGGGCTTGACAGGGCTGAACCCCACAGCAGGGCACTGGCAGGGCCAAAGGACCCACTGGCACCAGACAGCAGGAGTGTCTGTGGCTTAGAAGTTCACCCGTCCCAGGAAAAGCACAAGAGCTGCCCAGAAAAGCTCTTGAGTCGCCAGCCCTGAATGTCTTTAATAGATGTGTAGATGTGACACTTAGGGACATGGTTTGGCATGCTGGATTCATGGTTGGACTTGATGATCTTAGAGATCTTTTCCAACCTAAATGATTCTGACGATTCTAAGAGTCTATGTGAGGCAGCCACATAGTTGTTCTTATTTGTTTGCTGTGCTTGAGTTGTTTGAGGAGAGACTGTATTTTTTTTCAGAGGCTTCATCTGAAAATCCTTCCTGATCAAAAAGAAGCTAGGACAGAAGGATGCAGATCCTGATCAACTCTTCACCTCCAAGTGGTCTTTAATTACACATCCTTCAAAGTACTTTTGATTTTCCATGTACCTCGGTTAATATTTGAAAGCAAATGCACTACAGGATGGAGCTCCCAAACCTCTCAAAAGCAGATATTTCTGGCAGGGAGAAACCAGGTCATAGGTCTTCTGCTTGGCTGAAGAACTGTGCTGTAGCCTGTCAGCATCCTTCCCCGCACCAGAAATGTTTCATTTCCATCTGAAAACCTTACCACCACAGAAGGAGCACCACAGAAGGGGTGGTGATGTCTCTCCCCCATTCTGCCCTGTCTGCCCACACAAATGCAGCATGCTCTTTGGCATTTCTCAGCTACCCACAGAAGAAAAGTGACAGATTTGATCTCCATCTGTGAGACAGACCCAGACCTCAAGCCCTAGCCTATTGGTATGAGATGACAGGCCTCGTTGCTGCAGCATGAAAGAGAAACCCTGCTCAGCTCTCCCACGAAATAGGGTGTATGGCTTCGGCTGTGGTTGGGTTCAGATCTGCAGTAATAGCCTTGGCTCAGGTGCCCATGGTCTGTGGAGACAGAGAATTTCTCATAAACCCCTGCATTTGATGCCTGCACTCCTTCTCAGCACACAGTTTTAGCTTGGTAGCCTAAAGAGTGTGGCTTCTGAGGCCACCCATGCATCTTATGTAAAGTACATGCTTATATATCTTCATATATATGGAATTTATATGCATACAAACAAGTCAGTACCCAGTTTCCAAACCCTCAAACTCTCAATTAAAAAAAAGAAAACCAAATCAAATCAGCCCATCTCCCATCCTGGGCAGTTATTGATTTCCAATTCTAAATCTGACAGCAAAACAGATGGTGGAGAAATTGCATTCCCACAAGTTTCCTGAAAACAGGGCATTGGTTCACTTGACAAGTTGAGGGAAAAACTAACGACCCATCTCTCCACAGAGTATCAGCAAACAAGAACAGTAATGGAAATCTCAAACACTAAGAGCATCTTACCAGGACTTTGTATCCTATTAGGTGTAGAGAATTTATGTAGAAGTCTGGAAGACCCCAGGACAAAAGTGCTGCTATTTCCTCTGCTGGCAGAGCAGCACATTGCAAATTGCTCTGAAGAGATGCACGGCAAGCTCTGCTCACTTTGCAGGAACCTCTTTGGCCTGCCTGGGTCTTGCATCACATGCCAGAGCTCAACTTGACCATAATTAATGGATGTTACATTGAAGAACTTATTGCCAAGGGACTATCGATGATTCTATACGTGAAGACATAAATGTATTCACTCTTCAGCAGGAAAAAGAATTAGTAACACCTTTATTGACAACATAAATGACATGGAACAATTCAGAAGAACTGAATCTTTGAAAGCCTGAACCATGTAGGGACAGCTCCAGTGAAAACTCTGTTTATCAATATTTTATACTGAAAATGTACGAACAGTAAAAGAATCTTAATTAATGAATCTTCATAAATATTAGATTATTCTAAATGCATTCATCATGCAATTCACCTATCATTTGTGCACAACTTCAAAGTGAAGTGCTTCTCAAGATCCTCTTCATTTGCCAGAATTAGACTTTGATATTAGTCTGACTTCTCTGACTCATTCTCCTTTTTTCCTGACATAGACAACAACCGTTACAGAATAATGAATTTGAAAAATTCATACTTTTATGAACAATCAGAAAAAGAAAGAAGTTCACACATTATTAAATGCACAAATATGCAGATAAGAGTGCTTTTTACTTTCATTTTTCTTGATGAAACTGTAGGTTTAAGCAGCAAATTTATTTTTTTCTGTCATTTGCCAGGACACCTCATATGCATTGTCTTCACTATCTTTCATGGGAACACCCAGATAACAGATCTTTGCTAAAAAGCAGGGATAATTCTGGAAAAATTGTATTTTTTCCAGAAATTATACAGAAAAACCTTTTCAGCTGTTTTGAAATAAAATGTTTTTTACTGTAAAGGGCAAGGCTTAAGTGCTTTTTTTATGTGAAAATGACCTATTTTGGCACATAGAAATTTCAGATGTTGATCCAAATAGTAGATGTCTATATTTGTTTAAAATCTTGGGTAAATTTCCTTTGACCTCGGGCTATTAGAACATTTATGGAAAGCTGTCTACATCCGAGCTGTTTTTTCAGCTACTGGTAAGTCTGTGGAAAGAAATAGGCATTTCTGGGACATAATCACAACTCCAATGAATCAGTTTTTTGTCTGTTTCTTTCCATTTTCTCTGAAGGTTGGCTAGTGGTAATATGACATGCTGTGGTATAAATATCTACATTGTAGACAGCAAAACATACATAAAATTAAAAATTCTGAATCCAGCTCTTTACCAGCTGCTTTTTACCTCTGGATCATCTGAGTGGTCTGTATCATCTGAACACAAACGCTATTTCACTGTGAGAGTGGTCAAAAACTGTCATAGGTGGTCCAGAGAAGACATGGAGTCTCCCTTCTTGTAAGTGCTCAAAACGTGAGTGGACTCAGTCCCGGCAACCTGCTTTAGCTGACCTTGCTTCAGCAGGGCTGTCAGACTAGGTGACCTCAACAGGCTCCTTCCAACTTAAACCATTTTGTGCCTCTGGGATCCTCTTCCAACAGCGCCCACAAGGAAAAGAACATTAGGATGCAGCAAATTGGCAGTGCTCCCTGACGCATTACTGCCAGTGCTGGGTGCCCAGGAAGGGTGCTGTGTGCTTGAGAAGCACTGGGGCTGGGGAAGCAGGCAGTGGGTGCTGCTGTCCCACAGAGGCAGGCCGAGGGTTGAGGAAGAAGAGTGTCTCTGTCTGCAGTGTGAAAGGGGCATGCTGTGTGGTGCAGGGATCTGGGAAAGGAGAGATTGTGTTGGGTAGTTTATGCTTGGTACTCATGGAAGAGCACTACTCTGTGAGTGCTCTACAATAAGAGGGATAGAATACAGCTGGCCACAAGCTTTCATGGTGTCCTGAGGTGATTTTTATGCTCTGTTTTTTTTTTTCTTTCTTTCTTTTTCCTATCATCTGCTTAAGCCCAGGAATGGGTCCTGTAACCTTGAGCTCGCAGAGAGAAAACCTGGCATGGTCTGTTTTTATCTCTTTGAGATAAAGCGCAAGTTTTATTCTTTCCTTCCAGTAGTCTGTCCAGCTGTGAGTTAGGACAGAAGTTTTTTTTCCTTTCCCCTTCCCATTGGGATTACAGTTTTCTTTTGGTTTTTTCCCCTTTTTTTAGACTGTTCGGCTTGTTTTTTCCTATCCGAAAAAATCAGACCATCTCCAGGGAAGACAGTCGGCAGGACCCTCACCAGGAGCTGCCAGACACCCCGGCCCAGCTGGGCCAAACCTTCAGGAGGGGCGACATGCTAGAGAAAGGAGAGACTCTGATAAATCCACCATCTTTCTCCACGGTAGAGAAGGTTTACTGTCTAATATTATTCAAGTTTTGTTTTGTTTTGGGGTTTTTTTGTGTGTGTCTGCGTGCACCTTGCTTGTTAAATAAACAGTTCTTTTTCACGTTCCTCCAAGAAGATTTTAATTCCAAACCTTATCTAGAGGGAGGGGCTGTAATTCTGCCTTTTTAGAGGAGACACCCTTTCAGATTCTCCTCCCAAAATTTGTCTCAAACCGAGACAAATAATTTTTGGTGCCCAACATGGGGTTTACTCGTTCACAGGATGCAGTCCTCCAAGGACAAACTGCTCCAGCATGGGAGCAGGGGGCCCCTATCTTACCAACCGGGTCTCCCGCCTGGACTGCAGTTTCCTCTGACATCCACCCTCTCCAGCATGGTCACTTCTTCCACAAACTGCAGGACTTTTATCTCAGTCTCTGTCTCTCATTGGGCTGCACCTACTACGGCTTCTCCTGGCATTTACGGCTCTTGCGGGTTTTTTTGGCATCCATGGCTGCTGCAGCTTCTGACATCTCCCCGCTCTAATGTTGGCACCTCACCCATGGACTGCAGGTGAATCTCTCTGCATCCTCTGTGGATCCTATGAACTGCAGGGGGGACACCCCACCTCACCATGGGCTCACCATGGCCTGCAGAGGAATCACAGCTCCAGAGCCTGGAGCACCTCCTCTCCCTCCTTCTCCACTGACCTTAGTGTCTCCATGTTGTTTTCCCTCACATGTTCTCACATCCTCCTCCTTCTCTAACTAAAAGCAGCTGTGTGTACGTTTTGTTTTGATTTTTCCTTAAATATGTCATCACAGAGGTGTAACCAACCTTTCTAATTGGCCCAAACATGGTCAGTGGCATGTCTATCATCTTCAGAGCCATCTGAGATTGGCTCTGCTGGAAATAGTGAAGAATTCCAGAAGCTTCTCACAGGAGCATCTTTATGGTCTCCTTCCCACTACTAAAACCACAACACATGGGAATCTGGAAGTTTTTTGAGACCATGAGCAGAGAAAATATTTCATGCCTATGACACTGCAGGAGTTCAGGATCTACACTAGCTACATCTCAAGTGAATTATCCTGAGAGCTTAGACTGTGTATTTAAATTGAATTGCATACTGATATCTTTGTATGATTGAAGGGAAAGGGGAGAAGTATGACCTTCTAAAAATAAACATGCTCCAGATGGAGAGAAGGACAGGGCAGGAGCTGCAGCTGGCCTAGCATCTGTCACTGCACCCGAGGCTCTTTCTAAAATCCTGTTTTCATGAGTTTCTCCTCTTTGAAAATCTCTTGAAGAAGAGCTCACAGGATGAGGCCATTTCAAAAAGGAGATACAGTCTGTGCAGAGGCATTGCATGATATGCATGAGTGGAACAGCTGCATTTGTGAGATTTAGGCAAGGACTGTCTGGATCAGAGGGCTGGACTCTGAACCTGAACAGTAAAGCCAGCTAAGATGGCTTCACAGGGGTGTTTTATCTACTGAGGGCTGGGACAAGCTGGGTCACAAGAGTGGGACAAGACTTATGTACAAAAAAATTGCCCTTGCCATGCTTGCTCACCCTTTCTTCCTTCATCTGTCACACTGCAAACTTGTGGAGGTAGAGAAGGGTGTATATTGTTGCATCCAAGTACCAATTCACTGAGTACAAATGAATCAGAGAACTGTGTGAGGTGCCTTATAAATAGAGATGAGTAGAGTCTGAAATAGCTTGTCTGAGAAAGTACACAGAGATACCATCAAACCCCTCATGGATGAATGAATAGTACAATCTGCTTGACATCTTAAAAATGGCATGTTGGGTGTGTGCTCTCTAATGCTTGCAAAAAGCCATTCTGTGGGGCCACCCATGGGGAAAAAAATCAAGAAAAGGAAAGTGAGGTTGTATATAAGAATGCCTTTCTAACTTCTGAACAAGACATTCAATACTTACACATAAATATTACACTTCTAAAGACTCACCCATACTGAGAGAGAAATGTTGCCAAGTTGCTTCTGGTATAAAATGGGTTGAACACAATAGCTATAAGAAGTAGATAATTCAATAGAGTACTTGTGGGTTACATAGAAATTTGCATTCAATGTCATCTTACCCAATAGAAATGCAAATATAAAACTCCTTTAGTTACCTGAGCACTTAATAAATCTTAGTAAGAGCAAAACAAAAGTGTTGGATTTTTCTTCCAGTACATCTGATACCTTTGCTAATGTTCTTTTAGGAGTCACTTGCTTCTATTACTTGAAAAGGTCACAACTCATATGCCAAATGGTTCTGTACTGTTACAAGTCCAGTTTCAAACTAGATGAATAGCTTAGTGACCTCTGGGAGCTATTGTCTTTATAATACATGGCTTGTTAGAACATTTTCTATATGAGATACAGTTAAATTAATATCACAATCAGCAAAGCCTTGAGGTAGAGCAGTTCATCTCACCTAGCTTTAGTCACCCAAGTCAGCTTTCAGATCCGTAGAATATTATGATTTGTATGAACAACAGCTTTTAGAGATTCTCTTTCTCTACCCTTACTTCATAAGTTTAAAATGCTTTAAACTTTGGGAAGTTCATATGTGCATACAAATATATATATAAATATGAATATTTACATTATATGTGTATTTAAAGGATAGGTCAAGATATAGTGCTTCATACTTCTTTGGCTATACTGCTATGCTTTGCTTCCATTTTTTGAGACTGGAAAATGTTCTCCTTCAATCAGTTTTAATTACAGCAGCTGTCAACTATCTTTCTATTAACCTGATGATAAGATCATTCTACTCTTAACTTTCAGAAATGTACATGGAGAGTGAACAGGATTAACATTTCCACAGTTCCTAATTCTTGAAAAGCACCTTGATTTTTCAAGTAAAATTAAAGATATGCCATGAGGCTGAGTATCAGGGATACAGAGAAAGAACCGAAGTATTTGATGACTAGAACTAACAATTCACAGTCATTTGCCTTTAAACCTTATTTGTCTAGCTGTCAAAAAGTAATGTTAGTGTTAGAAAATATTAATGTCAGCCATAATGATCATGGCCAGTAACTGAACAAGTTTGGATTTGCTCACTCACAGCAAACTAACAGAAGGACTTGTTGGAGCAGATGTTATTTGTGTTATAATTTTGTTAATGACACAGCACCACTTTCTTCTCTGAGAGCAGTTCATCCATTTCCTACTGACTCTGCCTACTACTGCTGCCACCAACATAGGGTCATAATATTTTTTTCATTATTATTATTATCATCATTATTATTATTTAATATATTTGTATTAGCAAAGGTTGGCACCATGAACCAGGGACCCACGTTTGACCTGCAGCATGGGGGAAAGTTCAGACCCTCCCTGGTGAGTGCACACAGATGGGAACCTTTAAGATCTCTGTACAAATACTGTATTTGCATCTACTGAAGAGTAAGACACTAAGCCTGGGAGAAGTCAAACATATCTGCACAAGCATAATGCACATGAATGCTTTTCAGGGTATGGAAGATTGTGTGTGTACTTATACACAGACACAGAGATGGGTATGCTGAGAACAGAGAAAATATAAAGTCAAGGAGAATAAATTAGTTAACCAAGTGCTGGAGAAAAACATGGGAAGTTCATCTGTGCCCAATGTGTGCAAGTTGCTCCACTTAAATGCTACATGGCAGTGAAGGTACAGGAAAGAGATTTACAAATGGATATTATAGTAAAAAAAGTGGCCTCCAGCTTTCCTTTTTTACTGAATGATGTTTTTCTTACAAAGGAAAAAAAAAAAGAGAGGGATTGCTGTAAGTGTCTAGTTGTCACCACTGAGATACGTAATATAGCAGGAGCCCTGAACTGCAAGAAGAGCCAGGAAAAATAAATGCCAGTGACCACACTCAGGAAGCATAATCAACATCAGTGCTTGGCAGAAGGATGTAAATAGCAAAAATAACCTCTGCTTTAAGTAGAAATATTCATCCTTAAGAAAAAATAGAATGGCAAATAACCAGACTGGAATGAAAAATTTAATTTAATTTTTAAATTCATTGCATTAAACATCTCTCATTAGAAATACTACCTAGAGCCAGAAAAATTCTCTAAATAATATATATAGACAATAAGAAGATTTTTGAGGAAACAGTGATGACTTTAACAATGGAATCTATTTTCAAGTCCTGATCTTGTGGGGACTAATACCTTGAAAGTGATGAATTTTATGCCACAATGCTTGGTCAGATTTCAACACGAACCATTCCTTGGCAGCTGACTTCTCAGTAACAAAATTTCATTCTGAAGTGACACTAGAGGTGGTATCTTGCTGCAGATGCATCTTCCCCTGTAATTAATGTCTATTATACATACATTGAGTTCCTCTGGGAAATATGTGTTTGAAGTGGGAATTTTGGCAGAACAATGTTGACTTCACCACAGATCCCCTGTTTTGTTTGCAAGTTGTATACATAGACCAGAATGTTTTCCAGATAAGGATGAAAGTGCAAATAAATATTCAAAAATCCAATATTATTTATTATGGTAATCTTGCTTTATCTTCAATTATTTTTACAGGTTATTTTCAGTTCAGTGCTTAGAGCATAGTACAACATATACCTACAGTTTTGTTTACTGATTTTTTGTTTACTGATTCTGTAAAATGAACTATTTTTTCAATTAAATATACTCTTAGGAAACCTTCATTTTTCCCCAACAACCCTAGGCCCAGTAAACATAATTCTTGGGCCTCAGTCTTGTCCTCTCAGGAACAGAGCTCTAAGAATCTATGTTTTTCTTTATTATTATATCTGATTGTTTTTTATATTTTCGGGGGGGGTGGGGAGCACATCTGAGTGTTAGCAGACAGTGATTTTACTTTGCACCCAGTTTTTGGTAAATTGTAGTTAAGGATAATGGATGAAGTCCTGGTACTTTGCATTCTTTATAAGAGTGGGATTAAAAGCAAGTTACAAAGTAATGTAGTTTCTTTTTGCTTAGCCTGTGTGAAGAGAGTATTTTTTCCTAGAATTCCAGAAAATCTGTATAATATGCTATAATGATTTTTTAAGATTGCAAGATCTCTTTCTTCTCCTTCTTGTTAACACAAGGCTTCAGATAACCAAATGAGCAGCAACTACACTTCAAGCCCTTAAAATTCTCAGGGGAAAAAAAAGAGCCTTTTATTTGCTGAACTCTGGGTCAATTTTGTCCTTTACTCTCTAAGAGGAAAACGCTTGCAAGTCTCATGCATAAATATTTTACAAAAAGTATGAGGAATTACTACAACAGTTTCCTGGACACATCCAGTATTTGTGGCTCCCATTATTGGTATCTGACAATGGATAGATATATAAGGAATCAAATGGCATTACAATTACTATATGAGAAGTTAAGTTAAACATAAAGTATTTCTATTAACTGAGGAATTATGTGATTTTTTTAACAATGTTGAAGCAATTTCTTTATTGAGCTGAAGAAAACAGAATCACTGCTCTAAAGATGTTTAAAGAAACAACACATTGGGTTGGAATTACTTATTTTATGTATGCAATTTTAAAAATACTTCTTTTAAGAACCAACAAAAAAAATTGTTCATTTGAAATTCAACTTCTATTAAATTCTGATATCATTAGAGAGACACACTATAAGGTTAAATACAAGCTAGAAAATGTTGGGGCTTTTAAAAAAAAGAGAGTTTCCTAGTCAGAAGATAGCATGGGTACTGGGCAAGACTCTACCCACCCAAGTAAGTGGCAACAAACCCGAGTCCTGAGCCCATGTGTGGAGACATGCAGGGGAGAGCAGTGTCTGACCTGATCCCAGGAATACCTGAACCCAGGAGTACTGTACCCACCTAGTACCTTCCTATCACTCTCACTGCCTGCAGTAAGTTACAGAAACAATGCAGGAAAAGAAAATTTCTCCATGCAGAAAATATCTTTTTGTTCATAAAACCCGTAAGATTTTATACAGAACTTAACCACAGACTGGCAAAAGGAACCTGAGTTCTAGCTTGTCTTAGTGACACTGAAGTATCCCAGGAATCCATGCGTTGGATACTACTAACATCCAGGCTCTCTGCCATGCGAAACACTGAGAATACAAGCGACAAGTTCAGCACTGCAAAACCCACTTATAGACCTGGAATTAATCATACCAACATCTCTTCATGAATATCAGCCTAAACACTCAAATTTCCATATATGTCAGTAAATCTCATTCTCCCTCATCCCACTGTGCAAACTTTATTTAACTAGACCTCATTGGTGCTACCAATATGAAATAATTGATATCCCTATTAGAAGATATTTACTTCCTTAATTCTCTCCCTGAGGAATTTTATCTAAGCATATTTGTGTTTTCACTTTATCTCTGCCTAGGTTTTCTCTTACTGCAGACTTGGGAATTCTTGACAAACAACTGTGAAAGGTTACTTGCAATTAGCTTTCAAAATATAGCTAATTCTAACAATGAAGTAAAATTCACCTTCTTGGCCTTGACATGTCTTTGAAAAAAAAGTCCTGTAAAATTCATATTAAAAATGCTTGCTCCTAGGCTGTGTTTCTCAATGTGATGAGATAGGGTTTCTCCAAACTTTTTTCTTTTATTTTCTTCTCCTTTTTTTCGGGTTTTTTTTTGTTTGTTGTTGTTGTTCTTGTTGTTGTTGTTTAGAGGTTTTTTGGGGTTTTTTTTTGTTTTGGTTTTGGTTTTTTGATGTTTTGTTTTTTCTATTTTTTTCTTTTACTTTCTATAATAATTTCTGAAGAAGAAATGATGGAACTTTGATTAGCAAAAAATATACTGAGAAGAAGTAGTTATGCAAAACTTCATAAGTTCTTTTGGTGTCTTCACTCTATTGGAGAAAAGAAACAGTTCATTAGGACTGCATCTGCAAGAAGAGGCAGTGAGAATCAATAGGATAAGAGCTGTACTGAGAAATAGTGATAATGACAATTGGATGCCAAACTGCTGTGCATATTTCACATCCTATAAATGGAAATACCTATTACTTCTGCACCAAATATGCATTTTTATTTACATACGGAACAGAGATAGATATAGACATAGGCATTTGCGTAAACATAGATAGGTTGTATAGATACCGATATAAGTAAAGACAAGAAATAATCCACTTTTCATCTTTGTGATTTACATCTCTGGTGATCACGTTGCTCACATTCTTAAGTAAAAACCTTTAACCCTTGTGTCTGGTTGTGCCATCACAATGTTACAAAATATTTGTATTCTGTTCTTTGTTATATTATTTTGATACACTTCTATGTGGATTCAAGGAAAGCTAAGATGCATGGTATCCTGATTAGTCCACTTTTAATTTGCATATTTATAGCCTCAGTTTTGTCTACAAACTCTAGGATGTGAATCAAAGCTCAATAAATGGAAATGATCAAGAAAATCGCTACAGAAATACTTTTGATTTAAACCAGTTTACTAATGTGCACATGTGTTTTCTAGAGTGCTGAAGTCCATGAGGCACAGATTAGTGGTACCCAATTCAGAGATTATTGTAGTATATTGGCTTCATGGTCATTGCTCTGTTTCTTGGTTATAGACTCTGTGCTGCATGAAGAGGATGTTGTAGAGCTCTTATACCAGCATTTCCCTGGCCTTTAGGAAACAATTTCACCACAGCAAGCATATGCCAGGCTAGACAAATATAAGAATGTGCCCTAGGAGGTTTGAAAATCATGCTCCCTTAGTGCAATCCACAAAGCACTACCACCTTCCTGAAATAGGAAGTCAGGTCCTTCCCCAGCAAAATGGAGATGCTGACGTTTCAAATTCTAAGGTCTTTTCCAACCTTTCATCTGACACAAGTTCAAAGACTGATAAACACTGAACACTTCTTTATAACAGCAGTGAATGTTTCTTGATTGGAGATATGAATCAAATACATGGAAAATACCATATAGTTCTTCATTATCCTGTTTGCCCAGGCACAAGCTTGTTTTGAGTGCTTCTCATAACAATACAAGAGATACAATAACTGATGCAAAGATTGCTTTGATGCTTAAAAGAGTGAAAAACCTGCCATCTGTCAAAATAAGCACTGACAGTTTCAATATCTGTGTGAAGAAAAAATCTAGTGCAAAATCAAGCACATGGACAGAGTAGCCAGCCAACCTTTCACTTGAACATATATCATTTTTTTTCCTTTGTTTTACCTATTGCCTTAATGTCAGTCAACCACTTTTAAAGTATCTAGATACATATTATGGCAACATTAAGCTCAAACAAATAGCATGAAATATACTGATGTTAAGCATCTCCTAAGAATCTCTGAGTGTTAAAATTAACATAAATATATGATATTTAAAAATGCTCACTGAAAATAAGTATTTTATTGATGGTAGTTATTTATCTATGTCTCTCAGTCACTCTATATGACTTATTTTCAATCAAACAATGAGGTGTCAGGACTTCCAAATAGCCTTAATTTGATCTTTTTTCTAGCTCAACAAAGAACTTTAATTTTCTTTCAGTCCCCATGATACCAAGCTAAAAATACTAACATTTGTCCACTATATGTGTCTGCTTCTGTGCATCCGAAGGCTGTATGTGTATTGACAAATAGTGTAGGCCAGAGGGAGCAGGTTTGTGCAGCACAACAATTGGAGCTAAGGGCTAATGGCCATGTCAAATGCACTTCAAAGTGTTTCACTGCAGATCACCCCACAGGCTGGGTGCTTGTTAGCAGCTGGAGCTCATTAGGTGAGTCTGTGGGATCCATTTTACAGCTTGGTTTGATCCAAAGGAAACTCAGTTAGCCTGCTTCAGGACAGTTTTGCCATGTGTACTAAAGTGAGGTATGTGAGGCTTTCAAAAGTGCACTCCTGATCCAAATTCAGATGCTCGTTTAAATGTATCTATGGAATTCAGGCGAAGCATTGATACAGCAGTGGAAAATATGGGAAATAGACGTCTGAGGAGGTAATATATCAAGGGGAGGGCTATCATATATTTATCAAATATTGACAAAGCTAATTTTTTTTAGTTTGTTTTTTGCTTATTTAAATCACTGTTTGTTAGAAAATCCTCCAGTTTTTCATTTGTGTTTCCCAATTCCCTCTGAATCCTGGATGGCCTGGTAATTTAATTAAATGACCTTTAGCCTGCTGTTTTGTAAATCAGCATTATCGTTATGTGTTTTGTAAATCATATTGCTTTGACCTACAGTGCATGCCAGCAGTCCAAGTGAGACTGTTATAACTGTCTTTTGTTAAAGTTCTCCTTTTCCTGTCAGTTCTCATAAGCAGAAGGACAAATTAGCTATGGACCTCTTTTCCACAAAGCAATTTTGCCGTTCACTACAACTTTCCCTGCACTTTGAAGTCTCCTTGTGAACTATTTTATCTACTTTCTGTTTCAGTTGTCAGCTGTTCACTTTTTTCTTTTCCTTGCCTCTCTCTTCATTCATCAGATATGCTTCCCTTCTGGAACGCTTTTCTGTCACTGTGGTTTCCCAGCTGTGGCTGTCTGGGTAAGCGTGTTTTTACCTCACTCAGGCCCTGATTTTCCATATTCCATCTCCTTGTAAGTGCTCAGAGAAAGGCAATGTTAGACTGGAGCTTACTGAGACCAAAGTGCTCTCCATCAATGACTTTCTGTGGTAGCTTATCTAGTGCCAGTCTTCACTTTGTATCAGGGTCCCAGACCTTTTCATCTGTTTCTCAGGTCTGTGAAATTCAAATCACCCACTCCTTGGGAAAAGAACATAATTAATATCTTAAAATTCTTATTTTGAAAATGTGATTTTTTGAACTGGCAATGGAATTTTATACTTCCCGTTTTTATGACTACATGGGATTCTTAATCTGGTTAGAGTTTACATCTTTTTATGTCACTGCTTAAGGGTGAATAAGACAAGTAGAAATTGTATCTGAACAAACATGAACCTAGTAATTTATTAAAATTCAATGTATATTTTTTCTCTGAAAACCTGAAACCAGAAAGCCTCTGGTACCACTCTCTTCCTAATTAATTTAATTTCTGAAAGCAGTTCTCAACACAAGCCTTCATGTTTTACAAAGCAGCATCTGTTATTTCCCTTTGCAAGACTACTTTGAATGTTCCCAATTGTTGATA
>VYZT01034731.1:31257-70799 GCA_013400735.1 Pomatostomus ruficeps | reverse complement strand
ACAGGTGAGCACAGGGGGAGCAGATGGGGCAGGTGGGGATAGGAGGGGACAGGTGGGGGCAGCAGAGAGTGGGGAGGACAGGTTGGGACAGGTGAGGGCAGTGGGGACAGGTGGGGACAGGTGAGGGCAGTGGGGACAGGTGGGGACAGGTGAGCACAGGGGGAGCAGATGGGGCAGGTGGGGATAGGAGGGGACAGGTGGGGACAGCAGAGAGTGGGGAGGACAGGTTGGGACAGGTGAGGGCAGTGGGGACAGGTGAGCATAGGGCGAACAGGTGGGGACAGGAGGGGACAAGTGGGGACAGGAGGGGGCAAGTGGGGACAGGATGGGACAGGTGAACACAGTGAGGGGAGGCAGGTGAGGGTTCCCTACCTGGTGCCGGTGCTGTGACGTGCGTGGGCAGCATATTGGGGGAAAAAAAATAATTCTGAAGTGTTTGGTAAGGGGGTGTGGGAACCTTTCCTTGAAAACAGATTTGGTGTCACCGAGTGTTTATTTCCATGAGGCTTGAGGGGGTGGGCTCTGGCTCCCGCAGATGAAAGCCAGTGGCTTAGGTGGGGCGAGCGGGGTTGTTTTTGTTCGTTTGTCTTCTGCAGAAGCCACAAAAAAGGACTTTTTTTTTTCTATGCAAACAAGGGGAAAAAGGCAGAACCTGAGTGGATAAACTTACGTGGAGCCAGGGAGGTTTCAGTTTGCGGGGAGTGCGTTTGGGGTGAAATGGGGGGAGTCCTCACACACACGGGGGGAGCACGGAGGTGCCGGGAGAGCGTCTGAGGGGTTTGGCCACCCCCTGGAAAATGAGCCTGAAATCGTGAGTTTCTGCACTAAATTCTGTAAATTTTCACGTGCATCTTTGCTGACAAATACAGAATCAGGGTTGGAAAGAACCCTCAAGGATCATCCAGTGCAGCTCCTGGCCCTGCCCAGACCCCCCCAACAATCCCACCCTGTGCTGAGAGCATTGTCCAAACCTCCTGGGGCTCTGGCAGCCTCGGGGCTGTGCCCATTCCCTGGGCAGCCTCTTCTGTGCCCCACCAACCTCCAGGATAAGAACCTTTCCCAAAATCCAGTCAAAACCTCCCAGACACAGCTCCAGCCGTTCCCTGGGGTCCTGTCCCTGCTCACAGAGCAGAGATTGGAGCTGCCCCTCAGGACGATGTTGAAGAACCCGGTGCCCTCAGCTGCTCCTCACGCCTTTCCCCTCCAGCTCCTTCACCATCCTCAGAGCCTCCTTCAGATGCCCTCAAACAGCTTTAGATCTTCATGTTTTACACAGGAATTACTCCGGAAAAATTTGTTGGCACGGTGGGGTTTTAGGGTGACAGAACCTCCCAGCAGAGGGACCGTTTACTGTCAGTTCCTGTCCCAACCTCTGCCAGCTGTAGCTTCACCCCGGTGCAAAATTCACACCTCTGCAGTGTTTATTGTCACCTGAATAACGGCGACAACTCTTTGAGTCGTTGACTGCTGAAATGAAGGTGTTTTTCTCAGTTCATCTACAAATTCAGAAGCTGGAGCTGCCCGTTCTTGCGTGGTGAGAGACTGAGAAGCACAGTGAGGCCTCGTGGGGAAGAGGGTGTGTTTGTAAGGCTTGCTTGAAAAAAGCATCTTCTGCTGCCTGACAAGTCCCATTTTCCAGGCTGGGATTTTTCCAGAGCAGCTGCACTGGAGTTCCCCACAGGGTCCCACATGGCAGGAGGTGGCTGGAAAAGGCCATTTATGTATTTCAGAGTTGTCTAGGAAATTTGGGTACAAAGCCAGTGGAAGGTGACCTGTGGGAGATGTCATTTTTATGGGAAGATGTAAGGATGGAGTTTAACACCGAGAATGGATCACTGAAGTCACATGGAAGAGGCACGGGCTGATCCAGAGGGAGAAAACAACTGAATCAAATCCATTTGAAATCACTTCCAGCAGATTTAAATTAAACCAAAGTAGAGCAAGTCTGCTTTTTAGCCTGATTGCCGGCAGAGGGATTCCATGTGATTCCACTGGTACGATCTGAACCCCACACTTTCACTCCAGGGGTGTGTTTTCCCGAGTTTTTCCCGGAGTCCTGGCTTGGCGGCAGGAGGTGTCTGTGGATCACTTCCCAGCCGTTCCCACATGGTGTCAGCAGCCCTCAAGCAGAGCGCTGTGGTCGGTCCTGTGGGGAGTTCGGGGGTTTGGCTGGGAGCCTTCTCCCAGGAACAGGGAACTTGTGACCCAAGGCAAGAGGAGAGGAGATGAGAGTGGCTCTGAGACCATGTCCCTGCTCCCCCCATCCCAGCTTTCTGTCTCTGCTGGTTCCCAGGGCCGGGATGGCCTCAGCCAAGCAGGGATGGTGATCACAGACCCGTGCTGGATGTGCTGTGGGTCACTCAGAGCCCGTCTGGGCTGTCCTGTCATTCCTGCAGTTGTCACACCACCTGGGGAGGTCACCAGTGCTTTGGGAGGTTCCTTCTGTTCTGGAATTTTCCTATAATCTGTATTTTTTGTTTCAGATGTCAGGGAAGAGAAGGAATTGTTTCCATTTTGGTCGCTGGAGCTCCATTTCACGGTGTGCTTCAGGCCATGTGCCATGACCTCCTCCATGGCTGCAGGAGGGAATGCCCGGCGAGGGAAGGCTCTTTCTGCACTGGTGATGACAAAGGGGGCTCATTTCCCTGCTGGAGATCAGGAGCAGGTCCCTGGAGGGGGTGGAACACGTACCAGAAGTCCCCTGGGAGGAGCAGAGCTGATGTCTCACTAGAGCATCGTCACCATGTCCTGGGCCTGGGGCAGCTGGGACAGGACCTGGGCACAGCTGTGGGGCTGCTCCCCCATCCTGAGATGCCTCCAACCCAAACCATTCTGTGATTCTGTGCTGACCTCCTCTGGTGCTTTGGGTGCAGGTCCAACAGCCACAGCCTGGGCAGTGCCTGGAACGGGCTGCCCAGCGGAGGCAGGAGGCTCTGGCAGCCTTTCAGGGCTCGTTTGTGGCGTTGGGGAGACCTTTTCTGCCGGTTGTTCTCCGCAGCTCCAAAACAGCCTCACGCCTCGGGCTGTTTGGGCTGCGCAGGCAGCGCTGGCACGTGAGGGCGGGCTGGGGGGGCTGCCAGGAGCTGCTGGCAACACAGCTGGATGAGTCTCGTAGGGATCTGGTGCCTTTCCAGCTCTGCTGCAAGCTCCAGAGCCTGCTGGAAGCCACCGTGGGGGCCCAGCTCAGCCGCTCCCACCCTCTGCACAGAGCCAGGGGGTGACGTTTGAGCAGGAGCTTTGTCCCTACCTGTGAGCCCCTGGCGAGGCAGGACCAGGACCCACCTGGAAAAGTGTGCAACTCCTCAAAGGGGCTCACGCAACACCCGCCGAGGAGCTGAGCCTGGGTTACTCATCCATAAAGAGCTTTGTTGTTTTCCTCTCCCACTCCCCGCCCTGGCACAGGGGCTGAAGCTCTTTCTCGCTGCTTGGTGTGGCCAAAACTCAGAAGAAACGTGTTATCTGCCAGGGAATCAGTCAACTCTGCCCTGAAAACATGAGCTTCTCTCTGTGCAGCCCAACAGCTGGGTTTTGCCCCAGTGGGGTTGGATTTTGCTGTGATCACTCCGGAGTGAAACCAGGACACGTGTGCACACCTGGACACGTGTGTGTGCTCACCAAGCTTCACACGCAGCTGGGACGTTGCCTGCTGAGAAGGCAAAGCCGTGGGTAAAACCTGCAGGATGCAGGAACTGGAACTGGTGAGAGAAGTTCTGATTTTGGTACAGTACCTTCCAAATCCTGGAAGGCCTTTTCGCCTCTTTCACTGCAAATTACATGACCTTTTCCTCTGCTGCAGAATGGTTCTGGACATTGGTATTATCCTTTAGTCACAGAAATTTTCCAATAAACCCCCTGATCACTTGACAATAGTTTTTGTGCCAGCACTCCGCAGCAGAGAAAGGAAAGCAGCTCTCTGCTCGTTATTATTATTTTTTTTTTTTAGACAATTGAATTGAAAACAAAGCAGCAGGAAGGGAAGTTTCGGTTCCTGCACATGAGGAACTGCAGCGGCTCAGCAGTGACAATGCCTGGGCTGGCTCTGCAGCTGCCCTGCACGTGGAGCTGGAAGGCTCCGTACCTGTTCAGACCTGAAAAACGTTTCTGGAACAAGCTGTGGCAGTGACAGGTGGTGGTTTAATACCAACACTTGACTCTCTGCTGGTTTACTATCAACACTCAGCTCTGCAGACCTGGGGTCTCAGTGAAAGGTGAAAGTGAAAAATGACTTTCATGTTGGGCAGGTCGGCGGCTGCCACAGCTGGGCTTTGAAAACCGGTGATTTCTGTTAGATCTGAATGTGTGAAATTGTGAAATTCATTTCAGCAAGAGGCCGGCAGGGCTCCCAAATGAGCACAGAGCCAGGGACATCCGACCTGGTTTTAGTGCCTGGGGAAGGAGCAGGACGGGCTGGGCTCCCTGAGGAGGAGGGCTGGGGACACGATCCCCACTCTGGGCTCAGAGGAGGTTTAGCAGTGGATTGTGCTGCTGTCATTAAATGCAGCATGATGCTGCTTTCCTGGTTATATTTCCCTGTATTTCTGCTGCATGTTCTTGTGCCCTGCTCAGCGCCATGCTCTTCTCTGAGCTGATCCTCCCGCCTTCTAATCCATAAAATGTCCTGCTCAGACTCCTTGATTTCCTTGATTTGAGGTCATGCAGCTGCTTGTGACGACACAAACCAAGGGCAGATGATGTCTCAGCTGCCTTCAGTTTCCTCAGATCCCTCTTAGAGTGGCCCAGGGAGGGACAGAACCCCCTCTGTTCACCCTGGGGGAGGTGGCCCCAGGCAGGGCAGCTCTGCCAACAAGGACAGTTGGCTGCACAAGAAGTTTTCCCCTGAGATGTGACACCTCCACCCCCAGAACAGGAGTTTGGGTTTTTTCCTTACAAAAGAAGCCGTGAGGAGGAAGCCATGGCTCGCTCTGAGCTGTTCTGATGCAACGTGTCCCCACCCTTCCCCGTCACCCACGGGCATTATTTTTAGGGTTTGTTTGCCTCGCTCCGCTCAGCTCAATCTTTTTAGGGTGACAAGGACTTCCCTCACGCAGATGCCCAGGTGGCACGTGAGAAACCGCAGCCCTGCCTGGAGAACTTTCCCCTTCCCATCAAATGATTTAGCACCGAGTGATGGGGGACACTGGCTGGGACAGCACAGAGAGGGAGGTGACACAGCAGAGCCCTGCTCTGACATAGCTGGGAGCAGCTGCCAACTCCCCCAGTGCCAATTTACTCGCTCCTCAGCCCAGTTTGGCTCCCTCCCAAGCCCAGATCCATTTGGCACTAAGGGTTTTCAAGCCATAAATTAAAAATACACCCACACAGAGATAAGGAACTGTCGGGGAAGGAGAAATGATCAGCAGTGATGCTTTACCCACAGCCACGAGGAGTCCTGGGCTTCTGAGCGATGCAGGATTCCCCTCAACATCAGGGAACAGGGATTGCAGGAACCACCCAGACTCCACAGAGCTGGGACTGGGCAGTCACTCCCTCCCCGACTTTTATGCAGTTTATACAAACCTGTGTCCCCTTTCTCTAAAGAGGGCCAGGCTTTTTTATTGGCTTTTTCAAGAAGATTTGGATCTGTGAAAGGAAATAGGCAGCTCTTGATGGTGAAAGGTACTAAAATGGGTTAAATCCATCAGAGAAATACTCTTTTTTTGTTTTTTGTAACAAGTTCTGTGTGACTTGGCTGCAATATTTGTGCCCCAAGTTGTGATCTTGTGTGGTTGCTTGGTGGGTAAGCTTTACTGATTTAAGTTCAGGCTTTAAGGTGGAATCACTGTTTTCTTAATCAAGAAAGTTCCTGGATATTCAGAGTTTGGCTCACAGGCACCCCAGAGGAGCAGGGGGAATGGTTAAAAGCGCTGTGGCTCTCTGCACATCCCCAGTTCTGGCTCCAAGCCCTGCTCAGCCGACTGCACCTTGTGCACAGACAAGCTCGTGGAGCAGCTGAGGACCTTGCTGTGGTGAGACCCAGCGTTTATTTCAGGATCCCTGGGTTTGGAGATCTGCATCTTGTGTTGTGCTGTGGTCTGGGGATGCTTCTTGAACCTCTGGGCCAGGTGCTGAAACTCACCTTGCGCTTTCTCTTCCGGGAGAGAACGTGAGACTTTCATCGCTCAGTGAAAGCAGAAATGGGCCCTCTGGCACTCGGGTGTCAGGCTTCTGTCTCCTCGGGTTCTTTGAGTTTCATCCTCTTTGATTCCGTGGTTACAATTACAAAGCACTTTTTATGAAGGATACGGGTCCCCCCCATGTGTTTTGAGGCACAAATTAACTGGGGGGTCAGGCAGGAGCGTTGTGTTCATTGTTTTATTTCCAGTTCCTACTCTCACCCTGGGTGCGCGTGGGGGTTATAACCCCCAGAGCTGCTGCCTCTCCCTGTGAGCAATTCCCACAGCAGCATGGTGGTTTATTACTGAATTTTAATTAAATGTGAACAATAAAATGCTACAGCTCAAAGAATTTTCACTTAAAGGTTGATGAGCAGCCATCAGGTATATCCAGCTGTGGAGCAGCATCAAGACAGGTGGGTTAATCGTTAAAGTAAAAACCTCTTAACATCCTGGTGCCTAGTTTCTTTTATAATCCATCAGCAGATGAAGTAAACCAACGTTTTTCTATTCAGTTGATTTTCCACGCTCTCCTTCCTGGAGGGCAGCACTGGTGTGAAGCTGAGCTGATCAAACAGCTCCTGACAGGACAGAAGGATTGACAAGGACTGCACAAGGATGGAGAAAACACAAGGGAAAGCCCAAAGTATTTTGTTTAAATCGTTATAATTTATTTTTCACAAATAGCAAAATACAGTCAGTTTTCAGACGTCAGTGGGGAACCTCAGGTTGGGATCTTCGGCCAACGTTAACATGACTCATCTAAATTAGATGCAAATTCATTCTGTCCGTTAAATTTACCCAGGGAAAGCCAAGGCACTCTGACATCACCGCTGCCTCCCCGGGGCACCAGCTGCAGCTGTCCCAGAGGCTGCCTCTGCATCTCATTTATGGCAGCAGCTGTGTTATCCTGTTTGGAGTTATTCTGCTCTGTAAAGATCTGAGGACCCCTCCGTTTGCAGGAGGGGAATGTGATCCTCCCGCCTGACACAAGTACAGCCCCGTGTGCTGGTGGAGCAGATCCTGGCTGGAATGAGGTGAATGGATTCTGCATAAAAATGTTCCATGGAAGCGGAGTGTTCTCGGGGTACATTCATGAACAGATTGAACTTTGTCTCTGTAAAGCAGCTTTACATATTGAATATACATTAACAATCTATTGTTACTGATGAGAAAAACTGCAAATACTCTGTGCTGGGGGTGCCCCTAGCTCTGGCCAAGATCTTAATAACTGTGTCTTGCCCAAAAATGGATGAGGAAGAAACCAAGGGCAAATAGCTGTTCAGTGTCTGTTGTCACCCCCTGTTCCATGTGACAGAGAAGAAGCACTTCTGTACGGTTACCTGGGCACTGTAAAAGGAAATGAGTTCAACAGTTCAGCCCAGATCGGTAACACAGAGCAGAGTGTGCTCCCTTCCCCAATCCCAGCCCTTGGCAAACATCCCGGACCCCAGACACAAATGGTTTATGGAGGATTTATTTAGATCTGGTGGCAGCCAGGTAAATAACTGGCAGTGCTGTCTCAGGCCCAGCCAGTGAATTCTATCTGATTTTAATACTCAGTTCTCGAAAGCAATGAACCAAAGAGTTCTCGGTGTCACTCCTGATGGATCCATGTGTTGAAAAAAGGATAAATTGTTTAGTGAGTATTTTGCTGCTCAAGGCTCTGTGTGTTCAGGGGAACGTGGACAGGTCTCCCCTGCCAGCCCCGGGAGCAGCTCCAGGCTGAGATCTCTCTCCACCAGCGATGGCTCCAGGGGAGCTGGGTGCTGTAGGATGAGAGCACACAGGCCAAGGACAGGGACAGCTGCACAGGCTCTGCAGCAGCTCCTCCCAGCTGACGTTCAGCTGTCCCACCACAGCGGTTCCCAGAGTGTTCAGCTGTCATCAGGAATCTTCGCTCTTCCTGTAACAGCGCCAGCTGGAATTACAGTCTGGGCTCCTCCAAGGTCTGACTTTCCATGACAATGATCTGCTGTTCAGCTGCCATGGCCCTGGCAGTGGTGGGACGGGATTGTCCCTTGCGTTCAGATCAAACCTCAGTGAGTGGTGCCTTTGTTGGCGCCGACAGCGCCGATGCAAAACACGCCCCAGTAGCTTATCAGTGAAATACAGATCTGACTTCAAAGGCAGCTGAAGTCCTGCTGGAAGGACTGGGAAGGGAGGAGAAAACCCACGTTCATATTTACCTCCAGGTCAGCAGGTGATAGCCCAGAAACAGGATACAGGCAGAAGTAAAGTGGAATTTGTACTTTTCCTGACAGAGCTGAGTGGCTGCAACATTATACAAAGTAATCGAAATTATGGCTGAGTCTGTATGGATTTTGCATTAGCTGTGGTCACCTCTCACTTTCCACGGGGGAAGGCAGAGCAGCCTCGGATACTCCACAGCTGGGGCTGTGTGTTGGATCGAGCCCGAGGCTGCGGGTGCTGCTGTGCCTTGGGCTGACTCGGTGCAAGGGCATTTCTGTGGGACTGCAGAGCAATGGGTTGTGCTGTTCAAAGCAACATCCAAAGCGAGGGTGGTGGTCACGGAAGCTCAGCTCCAAACGACAGCTCTGCTGCACCAGCGTCTGTTTTCCCTTGGTCCTTGTCGCTTTCGGGGTAAATGTTCTATTTTGAGCATTTCTCATTTTGACAGGGAAAGACTAAGCTAAAGGTGAAATGACAGGAGAAATTGTAGACTCACCAGCTCTCCCTTGCTTTGCAGTTAGTGACAACTCTATTGTAAAGTCTCTCCACCCATGGGATATTGGCCAGCAGTCCTTGCTGCTTGAAACAGAGGGAGGCTCCTGGGTTTTCCCCTCGCCTTCTCTGCAGCGTGGCAGGTCTTGCTCTGCCAGGAGTTCAGACTAGAGAAAATGCCCAAAACCATTTCAGCTCGGCCAAAGCGTGCCTGGAGCTCGGCTCACGGGGAAAAGGTGGTGGTTGTCTCTGTCTCCATGGCAAAGGAGGCCCGTTTGCTGTCGCGGCAGGAGGTGAGCTGCCAGAGGCGCTCCTGGCTCAGGCAGCCCAGCTCCTTCAGCAGCTTGAAGAGGTCGGTGCGGAATTTGACGCCGATGAAGGCGTAGAGGAAGGGGTTGAGGCAGCATCGGAAGCAGGCCAGGGTGTAGGTCACGTCATCCGCCACGTCCAGCTTCTTGCTCTCCTCGCACGAGCTGGTCTGGTTGAAGGCTGAGATGGTCTTGGCCAGCATGACGCTGTTGTAGGGCAGCTGGAAGATGATGAAGACGATGACCACAGCGATGATGACCTTGATGGCTTTGTTCTTCTCAAAGTTGCGGGCCTGGAGTAACGTTTTGATGATGACGAGGTAGCAGAAAGACATGACCAGGAGGGGAATTAAGAAGCCAAACACCATTTGGGACACTTTGACGCCAGTGCTGAAGGTCTGCATGTCATGAGCAATGATGGAACAACGGAGATTGCTGTCCAAGCCGTTCACGCCGCTGTGAACCAGCTCAGGGATGGAGAGGATGAAGGCCACGAGCCAGATGAGGATGCACGTCACCTTGCTGATGAATATCATGCGGGGACGCAGGCGGTGGGCCGAGGCAGCCTGGACGATGGCGAAGTACCTGTCGATGCTGATGGACAGGAGGAGCAGCATCCCGCTGAAGAAACTCATCTTGCAGATGCAGTAGACGGCTTTGCAGGCGAAGCTCCCAAAAAGCCAGTGCGTGGCCACGCTCGCGGCCCAGAAGGGCAGGGTCAGCAGGAAGAGGATGTCTGCCAGAGCCAGGTTCAGCAGGTAGATGTCTGTCATGGTCTTCAGCCTCTTGAAGTAGATGTAGGTGAGCATCACCAGCCCGTTCCCCAGCAGCCCCGTGAAGCAGATGAGGCTGTACATGGCCGGGAGGAAGGCAGCGCGGAAGTTGCGGACCTCCTGCTTCTCGCACAGAGACTCGAACATGCTGTAGTCGATGGTGCTGTTGGAGTCGTAGTAATCGGTGACATTGTTCCCAGCACAGAACTGGAAGAGGAAAGAGAAGAGTGTTGGGACAAGGACTGTGTGCCTGCACAGCCATGCTGGGAAGGGAGCCTGGAGAGAAGTCCCAGGGAGTTCCCAGGTGCTGGCTCATGTCAACATCACAAGCAGAGCTGACACGACCTTGTGGCTGAAAGCGTTTCCCATAAATATGTGAGGTTTGGGGCTTTTTGGGGGGCTCCAAGTGGGAATTCCACTAGAAATGTTTAGTGCTCAGCCAAAGTAACACCTGCAAACCCTCAGACATGTGGCAGCTTTCCAGAGTGTTCCAGGACCGGCCTCCAGCTGTGTGTACACAGCCGGCTGTCAGATAAAATGTGAGAAATAAAACATCGTTCAGCTAAATTAAAAATCAAGGAAGGTGTCGGTGAGACCGTGGGGAAGCACGGTGAGTGCAGCAGGAAGCTGCTTCCGTGCCGGCGCGGACATGGTGCCGGCATCGCATTCAGGCCCCTGATTTCAGTTCTGATTATTCTTGTTTCATCTTCCTACACTGCCCTAACCTGCAGGGCAGACAGAGCCTGCGGTATCTGTGCCCTGCTTTTTGTGACTTATTAGTCTCCAGAACCTTCTCCCCATTGCACAGACATGAAAGGTTTCCTCTGGATACCACCGCCCTTTATCGGTGAGCATCTCGGTGCTCTCCATCTCAGCAGGTTTGGCTTTCACCACATCCTGCCTGCCAGGCCGCCAGCAGTGAAAGGGAAAAGCATGGGCTGCTCGGCTGTGCCCGCCGGTTGTGCCCCAAGAGCCCCTGGTGCTGCCGAGGAACCACGGGTGCTGGGACCAGGTGCCTGGTTTGGGAGCAGGTCATGGCACAGCTCCGTACTTGGGGCCCTCCTTGCTGTGCCAGGGGACCCTGAGCAGGAACAGGCAAAGGAAGATGCTGAATTCTTCCTCCTTGGGCACATCCCTCTTCTGCACTGTGCTGGGTCAGAGCCCGGCACCTTGACCTGGAATTTGCAGGGAGCAGGAACTGGCTGCTCTCTGCGATCAGTGTGGGATGCTCCTGTCTGCCCTGGAAATGCTCATTTTGGGGCTAAAAGGGGACTCATGCAGCCCAGGCCATCTGAAAATCACTGCGTTTGTCATGGTTTTTCTCTCTTTGGTTTTGTTTCTTGTGTTTGTTTTTCTGTAGCTGTGCTCTGCTCTCACCTCCCACAGCTGGATCCTGGGGTGAGCAGCTGTGTCCCCACACATTTCTGGGACTGTGGGTGGCTGCCCTGAGATTTTGCGATCTCCGTTTACCCACAACACAAAGCAGCTGGATTTCAAAAATATTGTTGAAAACATCTTACCTGAAAAACGAGCGGCAGGCTGAAAACAAGGGTGACCTTTAGCTGCTTGCCTAGGGAAGAAGGAGACGCTGTGTTAGTGGCTCACTGGGGGTTTCCACATGGTTCTCACTTTGAAAAAGCAGTGGGTCATGCTGACCATGGCATTACAGAGCCCTCACCGCTGAGGAAACCAAAATCTGGGAAAGATGCCAGCAAGATAACCCAGGATCGTGTAAGTTACTGTCAGAGCACTGGTGGAGTCTCAGGAGTCTGGCCCCTCTGGCTGCACGCAATCACAGAACAGTTTGGGGTGGAAAGGACCTCTAAAGGTCATTCAGTCCAACCCCCTGCAGTGAGCAGGGATGTTTTTATCTAGACCAAGTTGCTCAGAGCCCTGTCCAGTGAAGGCTGAGAGCTGAGGACTCTTAACTCAGGCACAGTGCACCCATTTTGACTTTATCCATTGCTTTTCCCTGCAGGCAGCCAGCAGCCTGTTCCCTTGTGTCTCAGCAGTGAGGGTGCAGCTTGATCCGTGTGAAAACATCCAGATGTGAGGGCCATAAATCCAGCCCAGCTGTGCCCGTGTGGTGCCTGGGCTGTGGAGAGGAGAGCTCAGCTCCCCATGGGACAGACAGAACTGGAACCGGCTGAAATTTATTGCTTGTCTCTAAATGTCAGGGTTGGCTTCTGCTGCCTTGGGATGTGGAAATACAGGACGCTGACAGCTGGGAGGAAAAGCTGAATTCAGAGCCAGGTGTGACAATGGGGAGAGCAATCTCAGCGCAGCAGCTCTTCCTGCTGTGGTTAGCAGGGCAGGGGCCAGGGAAAGCTTTCTCCTCGCTCTCTCTACAGTTCGTACCAGCACCTACCTCAGGCGGTTTCCACTGAAAGTTGCTCAGCTGGGAGGTGGCAGTGAGAAAGCCCCAGGCTCCGCTCTGGTGTGAGCAGATGTGTCCCTCCCTGAGGGGTGCTTTGCCCAGGATGTCCCTCCAGGCACTGGCTGGTCCCTGCAGCCCCTCACTCCCTGGGGTTTTCTGCTCTGGGGGCACTGAGCAAGGAGATGCCTTTGGCTTTCATCTGCCTGTTCCTCCAAGAACTCGGCCTGGTTATTCACGTCTGTGACTGATCCCTGTGCTTAGTGTCTGCTGGGCACAGCTCTGCTTGGTTTCTGCTTGGTTTCAGCTCAGAGCCTGCTCTGCCACGCTCCTGCTCCTGTTGCACGGGACCAGGATGATGAACTTCCACTCCAGGTAACTGCACCCCCTGCACCAAGTCCCTGTGTAAAGTCACATGCAACAGCTTCAGTAATGATGGATGTAGTTACCTGTGAGTGAGGATGTTTTCTATACGTGAGTGTGATGTGTGGGTGAGAGATCCTCAGCCACGTGTGAAAAATCACACTGCTCATCCCCAGGCCTGTGCGAGAGCCTCCCCTGAGGTCTCCTAGAAGATGTGTCTCACCTTCCCCCCCTATTTTCATCTTTTACGCTCATGCAGCTGCATTCTCAGTTGTGTTCACCCACCCCTCACCTTCTCCAAACCCTCCTGGGGGTATCTGAGAGGTTCCCCAGGGAGTGCAGGAGACTCAGGAGTGGAGGAGAGCAAGGCTGGGGCTGAGGAATGAAGTTTCTGGCTGTTCTGCCCAGCCAGTGGCTTTCACTCTGACCAGTCCTGCAGGAAGAGGTTTGGTGTCTGCTGTGCTTGTCTCCCCTTCAAGCTGCTGCCCTGGCTTTTGCATAGGACACAGGAAATGCACTGAAAGCCCCAAGGACTGAGACCCACTAGATGAGTTTAAGCAAGCCCAGACTGTGACTGCCCTCCCCGCCTGGGATACGGGCACGGGGTCCCTGACTCTGCAAACACCACAGCAGCATTTTGTCCTCTGTCCCACCTTCTGAAAAGCCTGGAGCTGGTGCTCCTGGGCCTGGGGATGGGTGACAAGTACCTGTGCTGGCAGCTCAGCCCCACCAGGCAATATCCCCTGTGGCAGCTGGATAAGAGGCAGAGAAGAACCACCCTCTGAGCATGGAGGAAAACACCAACCTAAACCACACTCCACCAGCTCCCCATGGCTTGGTTGGCTAACTCCAGGTCCAGCCCTGACTTACCCTGACCAGTCCCAGACCCAGCCCTGGTGAGGGCTGCTTTGCCCTGTTCTGTTTTATCACCCTGTGAAGGTCTAGAAAAACAGGACCGAGGACGTGACTCAACCAACCCCTGAAACAGTTCAGATATCATTCCTTTGAAGATCATCATAGGTGGTTTTTTTTTTCTCCCCCTTCTCAGTTGCTGTTTCAAGTGTCTTAAATGTCAAATGACTTTTCAATATGAAGAAAGCCTGTGCTGTTTCTGCCCCTCTTCTGCGCCCCCACCTCAGATTACACATTCGCAAAAGCACAACCAGAGAGGCCCCCCTGCCTCCTGCTCCTTCTGCATCGGTTTGTGCGCGTTCGTGTCACTGGTTTCAGTCAGACTGGATAGGACTTACATCTCACCAGCTTATCTTGTGGTCTGGGGCAGTGGGCAGAAACCATTATCAGGACATGAGTCTTGCTCTGCAGTTTATCAGGCAGTTTAGGTACATTTCTTTACTTTTTCCGTCTCTTTTTTTTTTCACATCTCCTGGCAGTTGGCTGGTGTGGGTATTTTCTTAAAGTTTTTATAGTTTTGTTCCTCAAAATATTAAGGAAAAAAAAAACCCCTCTCAAAAGTCCCTGAAACCAGTTGCACTAGAAACCTTGTTTATAAAAATACACCAAAACCCCACCACAGCAAATGAGTCAGCCTGGCCCTGAAGCCCCGTGTCAGCCCCCACATCTCTCAGCCTGGGAGCTGCTGGTTTGAGGCCCTCCTGGTCCTGAAGGTCCTGGAAACGGGTGGAAAGGGGAATTGCTCCATGGGAAGGAAGGAGTGAAGGGGTCTGTTCATAGCAGGGGATGGGAACCCTTCAGTTTTACAATCTTCCTCCACAGATTGAGCCCAAGGGGTGGGATTCACCCCTTGACACCTGTAGAGCTGCTCAGGCTCCCTCAATAGCAAAGGGAAAGAAACAGGTGTTTTTCAGCCCCGTTCAGGTGCCCTGGGGTGGGCACTTGGGGTGGGCACCTGGGGCGGGCACCTGGGGCGGGCACCTGGGGTGCGCACCTGGGGCAGAATTCAGGCCGTGCTGTGGCAGAAGGGTGGGTGAGTTTGGACAGACAGATCCCTCCCAGTTTATCTGGATCTCCCTCTGCACCAGCTACTAATGGCAAGCAAGGTAAGAGCAGCTGCAGGAGCAGCGAATCCCCTCAGGTGCACCCAGAAAGGTCTCTGCCAGGGGAAGTATTCGGTATCAGGACATCTGCCTGGAAGAGGAGAGAGACACAGCCCTGAGGGTGGTTGATCAGATCACACCAATGACCAGGGCAGCTCGTGAGGGTCTGGCTGCTGCCACAGCCGAGGGATGCACGAGAGCAGCGCAGGAGCTGGGAATGCTTTAGGGAGCATTGGCAAAGCTGAGCAAACCTGCTCCGGCCAAACGCTCATTTTTTGGCCATCCGGAATTGCAAAGCAAAAGTTCCGGCCTCAGCACACGTGTAGCAGCGATTAACCTGCTCTCTGTGTTTTATACATGTACCAGTTTCAGGTGCCACTTCACCAGCAGCACAGGAGGCTTTTGGGGAAAGAACCAGATATTTCTGAGAAAAGTTAATCACACTTCAGTGATCTAATGACTATTGGCAGTTAACAGCCTGGTTTCCCCCCTTGCCATCCTCATAACTGGCAGAGGAAGGACACTCATTTTGGGAGTGAGGGCACCCAGTGAAACCCAGTCATGCTCGTATTTCGTGTGTTCACTGATCTGTCACAGAAGAAAGTTAATAATTGTCTACCTCCACTCCTTTCAGGAAACTGTGAATCAAAAGACAAGCAGAGAGAAGCAAGTCAAAAATTGCCTGCTGCAGTGAGCCAGTTGTGTTTTAAGGAAAGCACCACGGTGGTGCATCTTCCAGGGAAATGAAATATTCCTCTGAAATACAACAGGACAAAAAACCCAAAGCAGGAACGTGATCGTAGTCTTGTCAGATTCTCGCTCTTTCTTTTCCCTGTCAGGATTAACCTTTCCCAGGAGCTAAATCCAAGTTCAGCAGCCCCTGGGCACCAAACCCCTTGGAATAAGCAGCCCACAAAGTGCCCACAGGATGATGCAGAGGCCAAAAGGTTAAAGGAGAGAAGAGTGATGTGTGGTGGGCAGGTCCAGCTGGGTGTTTGTTTGGATGCAGGGATTCCAAAATCCAGGAATTTCCTAAGCCATTGATTGCCAGAGGCTGTGAGGAGACATCCAGGAGAGAGAAAACTCCCTCAGCCCATTCCCTGCTCCCGCATGGAGGGTCCTGTGGCACCTGGCTGCTCTTGTCCCTGCATCCCCCAGAGCCTCCTGCATCCCTGGAGCATCCCCAGAGCCTCCTTTATTCCCCAGAATTTCCTGCATCCCCCTGACCATCCCCAGAGCCTCCTGCTCTCCTGATCTCCAGTGCATCCTGCATCCCCCAGTGTTCCTGCAGGTATTTTTTAATAGAAATAATTTGCAAAAGACTGGATGGGCTTAGCGAACGAACACAGCTCTTCTTGCTCCCAGTTCCTCGATTGATTCACTGAATTAAAATGTTGCCAGGGAGAATGTTCTCTCTTTCTCTTTTTTTATTTTTAATTTTTTTTTATATTAAGAACACAGAAGAAAAGGTGTGAATTATGCAAGATTCCCTTTGCTTTGGAATAAAAGAGCCCCTTAAAATTGCCTCCCAACCTCTTTTTCCGTGTTTGTCTCTGAAGTGATTTGAGGTTTTTGAGCTTCTAAAAGAGGACTGTTCATCTTTTTTTTAATAGTAAAAATGAGGAAGATGAAAGTCTTTCATACTGTTTAAATACTCTGATAGAAGTGCTCCGCTCCTGTGTCACAGGACAGGGACTGGGCATCATTAATAAAGCTGAAGACTCAGCCAGAGGCTGCAGCCCAGGTACTCACCCCCATCCATGGTGTGGTTCCAGCAGGATCCAGTCACAGAGGTAGCGAGAGCATCACCGGCCCCAGCGCCGCCTCCCCAGCTCCTGCCAGGGACCCTCCTCGGGGAACTCTGCTTTTATACTTCCTGTGCCCCTGCGAGGAGCTCACGGGCATCCTGATGTCACTGACACTTGTAGACCCTCCTCCTCCTCCTCCTCCTCCTCCTCCTGCTCCTCATGTGTTCAGAGCTGTGCTGAGCTCTCGGGGTGCTCAGGTGCTGCCCCGGCGTGTTCCGCACACCCAGAGTTGTTATTGACACTCGGGGAAGTGAAGTGGGCTCTGCTTTTGGACTGACACGTGAGAAATGATCTGTGGTGAAGGAAACAGGGGAAGGAGGTTCTTTCTTACCTCCCCTGCCCAGCAAATCCTTCTTTATCTGTCGAGCCCTCAGTGCTGGAGGAAGCAGAGGATCCCATCCCATCTACCAGAGCTGTTTTGGGAAGGGTGTTCAGGGTGAAAAGTCTCAGTGCACAGCCCTTTGTCCTTCTCCCTCACTACACTGCCAGCAGCTCAGTGACTTCCCTCCTGTCTCTTTCTGGGTATTCTGTGTATTTTTGTCTTCCCCAAAAGGCTCTGCCCTTTGTCAGTCTCACGCCTTCCCCCAGGGCAAAGCAGTGGCTTTGGTTTGGTGGATGTCAAAGAGGGTTCTGCTCTTGGAACAGACCCCTCAGATAGAGGGCTTGTTCCTCAGACAGAAACATCTCCAGCTCCTCACAAACTCACTTTCCTCCCAGGCCAGGGTCACTTAGAAGTGACACCTTTGGCATCTTGTCCTCGCCATCTTCTTTTTCTATGTCAGTGCTGTTACTGCAGCCAGGGGGAAAACCAGGGCATCACGGTTTGGAAACCCAGCCCAAATTAAATCTATCTGAAGCTGAGGATAGTTTTGAGGCTCCTGTGGATTGTCTTAGGTCCCTTATGAAGACCCAGATCCAGTTTCAGACCCTCCTTAGATGTGGTCCCAGCCCAGCTGTCACTCAGAATCCTCCCCTGTGCTTCCCTCTCAGCGGACCAGCGCTGGTGTGGTTCTGAGCCCATTCTGGGGTGCTGGGGGACAGGATTTTGGGGTGCTGGGGGGCAGGCTGCTGGGGCTGGAAAACTGTGACGGTTTTCCTCTGCGCACACAAGGTGACCCTGACTTGCCTCAGTGCTCTCTGAGCGCGCGGCCCTGACTCCTCCGCACCTCGCCTTATCTCAGCCAGCAGGTGCCGTTCACATCTCTGCAGCTATTTATTGCTCTGCTTGCCTTTGCTCACCAGGTATCAGCAGGTACTCAGCCTCGAGAGCTTTATCTCATAACCACTTCCGCCAAGGAGGACGGGAGATGAAAGACTTCCCTTGGGTACCGGCAGAATACCCGGAATCAAGGGGTGGAACAGGGGTGTGAAGGCTTCACACAGGGTCACAGCGCTGCCTGGGGAGCCGTGGGTGTGCACAGGGGGCATGGGCCCCTCGGGGTGCTCTGTGCTCACCCCGCTCCAGGGAGAGGCACAGGCACTGTCCTGGTGGCTCCATCCCCAGCTCCACGCTGGCTGAAGCCGAAGGCGGGAGAGGGGAGGCGGGCAGGTGGTTTGCAGTTTGTTTTCTGCACATGGTCCAAAGATTCAGCTTCAAAGTTTTGGTACATGCCAAGTTCTGTGCTTTCAGAGCCCATTCCAGCAAATTGTTTTTCGTAAAAAGAATGGAATATTTAAAATAAACAATTTGCTGTCTCTGTATGACTCTGAACTTCTTGTACAGTCATGCTTTATACCCAGGGAGTTCTCAGAACATTTATTAAATGTTTGCTTAATTTGATTGTGTATATTTGCCGCCTATTTCATGCCTGAGTGATTCCAGCTCTTTGACACATTGCCTGAACCTGGGCGTCCCATGAGCTGCTTTTCACAAAACTGTGATCCTGTGTGAGCAAACAGACCAAACCCAGACGGTGCCATGCCTGAGCTGTGCCCATGAAAGCCATTGCACTGTGCTACTAGAACCGATTTGTTATCCCAAAGTTAATTCATTACATACAAAGAATCAAGTTACCAGGTATTTCCATTCTGTGTCCCTCCACGCCCCTCCAGTGCCCAGGAGAGTGGAAGTCAGTGACTCAGAGCTGCTGCCCAGGCTGCAGCGGGAGCTGGGTGGCAGCTTCCATCAATAACCATCTCAACGAAAATGCAGCTCCTGATAAATTCCACAGGAAGTTGCTCAGAGAGATTTCAGTTCAGGTTGGTGCCACTTGAACTGAAATGCTGGGTTGAGCTGAATTGAACTGTGTAAGCGTAAACTGACCCGACGTTAAATTGCGACTCCCTCAGCCGCGGAATACCGTGAGGAAGGTTAGCTCTGTGTTTCACATCCCTGGCCTGTGTGTAAAACTGAAATCCCTGTGGGATGTCCCAACAGAGTCTCACAGACATCCTGAGGTGGGAAAGATCCCAGAGCTCCAGGAGAGGGTTCCCAGCTGGCACGCACGGGCTGGGGGACCTTGGAAATCAGAACTCAGGGCTTTGCCTACGGAGGTGGAATTTGAAATTTGGCACGACAAGGGATGTTCTTACATCCTGGATTCAAAACTTTTTGGTTTTTTTTCTGTCAGTTTTGCTTTAGGTGATTTGAGATGGAAACACCGGCTCCGTCCCCCTGTTCCGCCCTTCGGCTGAACTGAGCCACAGGAAGGTTTGTCCCCATGGCTGGAGGAAGCCAGGGGTGCCCAGACAGAAGCGCTGGTGAGTTCAGGGTGGACCTTTCCCAGCTGCACTTCCCAGTCAGATTCTTGCACTGACGTCAAGGAGGGGCCCTGACGTCTGTCCTGCTGCTCCTTCTGTCTGGCAGTGCAAACCCGAGGTGCCCAGGATCTCCCAGCTCCGGCCTTGCCCCTGCTCAGATGCCCCTCTGACATTTGGGGACATCCAGGGGGGTTTGTGGTGGAAGTCAGCAGGGTCACTCCAGCGGGGTGTTGACGTTGTTGTTCCTCAGGCAAATATAAAATAGCAGAAGTGAAATTGTGAGTAAATTCCTGACCTTAAGAGTGGCACCAAGCTGGGATTCCTCACCCAGCAGAGTTCTTTCAGCGGGTGTAGGGGATGCCCTGAGAAACATCTTGTGATTGTGATCTCACCACCAGGTTATTAACAGATTCTTATCCTGCGGAGGGAGGAAACAATCTGTGCAGCACCAGGCTCTGATCGGGATGCACAGCTGCCCGTGGTGGTCAGCCGCAGCAGAGGAGGGCACACCCAGTGTCACTGCGAATTCACCTGCTTTGTGCCCACATCGTGTCCCAAGTGATGGCCTGGCTCTCCAGTTCTTTTTTTGAGGGGAAAAAAAAAAGAGATTTATCAAATTGGCATCTGCCTTGCACCAAAAGGTTGGGCATCAGCAAGAATTTCTACATGGACTGGGTGGTCTGGCATTGGAAAGGGCTGCCCAGGGAGGTGTTGGAGTTCCCACCCCTGGAGGTGTTCAGAGAATGACTGGATGTGGCCCTCAGTGCTCTGGTCTGGTTGATAAGGTGGGGATCGGTCACAGGTTGGACTGGGTGGCCTTGGAGGTCTTTTCCAACCTAAATGACTCTGATCCTATTCCATGAGAGCAGCTCCCTCACCCTGGAGCCCAGGAACTGAGATATGAGGAGGGAAACAGACCCAGAGACGCCCCTGGGGAGGGGTCAGGCTGGCAGGGACAGCGACACTGCCCTTCCAACACCAGGGTGAGAAGGGCAATCTGTGTGATCGGCCACTGACCACGGGCACCGCTGGTCCCTCTGTCCCTCAGGGCAGGGCTGGGGAGGTTCCCAGGGGATCTGCTCCCTCTGTCTGCCCGCACTGCCCGGGCTGCACACAGAGGGGTCGCGATGAACAAACAGATCCTTTCTGGCCTGAATGTGAAGAGCCAGTGGCCACCTCAGAAGGATGGGTGGGAAAGGTGATTGAAAATGGGAAGAAAAGCTCCTGGGATGTTACAGAAACTGTGCCAGGGGGACATATGATCACCAGGTGTGTCTAGAGATGGTTTGAACCTCCCCACCCAGGTGGGGAAACTGCTGGGCAATTCCCACAGGATGTCAAACACTGGTGAGCAGAGAATCATTTAGAGATATAATAAGATATGGTTTAGGGTGATAAAGGGATATTGATTAAGGAGAAAAAGCATTATGACCCCGAAAAGTAATTGAGAGTTGAAATGTCCCTGACCATCCAGCAAACATCCTTCCTGCGAGCTGTGTTACCTTCTTCAAAAGGTGGAAGTTTTAACACCAATCTGCTGCTGTCTTTGGATGAAAACTGGATTCAGAAACTGGAAATAATCCCATCAGTGTTTGCTCCAAGAAGAGCTTATCCAGCGGTCTCTGTTACAGATCTGGCATTTCTCATCCCTGGGATTAAAAAATTGTAATAAACCCATGACAATGTGATTTTTCACTTGGTTTTTGTTATTGTTACTGTCACTCTTTCTGGTTTGGCTTTCCCCACCCTGAAACTGGTCCCAGAATGAAAATGGCTTTTTCTTGACTTTTCAACAGAATCGGGTGATAAAAGTAAATTGAAACTGGTTGTTGACAGAAATTACTGACTTCTGGAGTCACAAGTGAAGCTTTACGTGATGATTTACAACAAAATAAGAGACCGGCCTGACGTGCAAAACCACTTCAAAAAACCCCTCGAAGGCCGTGGAAAAAGAAACGTCAAAGCGAAAGAAAGGAACTGAGAGCACAAACAGCAAGACGGACCCGAAGCAGGATCTGGGCTGTCAGACGTGAGTGCCCGATCCCATGTGGTCATCAGATCCCACTGGGAAAGGTTTGCCAGTCACTGCCAGTAACACTCTGCACGTACAGGGGGGGTTTCAAACCCAGGGATCCAAGCCCTGGATTGAGTGTTCAGTCTTGAGCGGGTGTTGCAGCTCCTGGAAGGCACGAACAGTCCCGGCTGCAACAGTCCGGGATGGAACTGGGGCTTGCTGGGTGCCTGCCTGGGAAAACTCATGGAATTCCAGCCTTTCTGACTGCCTGGTGTGATTGAGCCCCCACTGCAGCACCCGCAGTTCATACGCAGGTGCCTGGAGAGCTCAGAGCTGCAGGTGAGCGACCTGTGAGCATCTCACCCTGATTTGGCAGATTGGTACAAACGCCTCACGCCGTGAGTTGGTACAGCTGCATCTCGCTCTGAGCCGGTACAACCAGCAGCTCGGGGTGGGGGGAGCTGAATTCACAGCCGGGAGATGTTTCAAGCCCTGAACACTCACACAGACCATGAGCTGCACAACTCCTGCTGCTGCTGGCTGGCACTGCCGATCCTGCACGAGAAAAGCCCTACTCAGGGTTTACAGCCAAGGGTAGGGCTGCGTGTCCTTCCCGGGCAGGTTGATGGGGACTCCTGGTGGCAGCGCCTGCTCCAGCTCACACACCTCTGCCGGCACATAACCTGCACCAACTCCACCTGCAGCCGGCCACGAGGGGTGTTTCCCCCCAGTATTCCAGCACTTGGGACTGCTGGGAACACTTGTCAGTTAAGGGGATGAAGGGAGGTCACACAGGAGCAAGGACAGTGATGGGGACAGCATGGTGGCGGGGTTTGGATTGGTGGCTGATCAAACGTGCTTTGAGTAGCTTTTGATAAATTGAGGAAAAAAATCCGAAATAGCTTTTTTAAAAAAATGGAACAGCAAAGCCTGCCTGGCTGGAGGTTCAGGGCAAAACCTGGGGGAATAAAAGGAGAAATAAACCATCCCTGGCTCCTTGGGACAGGGCAGGCACAGAGGCTGCACTTGGAGCTGGTGGGAAATGGAAAAGCACATCCTGGGAGAGACAAGGGACCTTGGCAAAGGCTGGAGCAGAGTGAGGGTCTAGTCCTGCTCCCTGTGTGGTGCCCACCCACACCTCCCTTCTCAGGACACTCCTCAGCCCCAGTTTATCACCACACAGGTGTGGCTGTGGGCTCCCCCATCAGGGGCTCTGGATCTGCTCCCCCAAATGCTCCAAGGTCGGGGTTCAGGGCGTCTCTGCTCCTGCCCTGAGCTGCACCGGGCTCTGAACAGCCTCTGGTTCCCTGACACACACGAGCTGCCCCAGCCACCCCTCTGTGCCAGCGTTCGGGTTTGCTTTGATATTTTATTCCTATAAAGCTCCTTTAATCTGTTTTCTTTCTTTCTGTCACCAGCATAATCCTCTGTGAGCAGCATCTGCAGCTCGTTTGGCTCCAGGCAGAGCAACTTGGCAAGACTTGTCCAGGTGATACACAGGTGATTTTTTACCATTTTTTAAAAAAAACCCCTTATTTGTTTCTCTGTACGTCTTTATTTTCTTCTCTGGAAGTTCAGCTGCTGCACAAACATGAGGCTTTTGTCTTTCTGGGAAGCCAAGGTCAGTCCTGTATGTAGGTGAGGGGTTTGGAAGGGATTTGGGTGCACGAAGCTCTCGGAGGCCCGGGCTCTGGGTTCACTTTACCTGGTGAATCATTTCTAAACAACCTCACAAGGTGCCTGGTTCATATTTTAGCATCTAAATCCCTTTCAAAACTTACCCTTTGGGCCTACTTTGTGCTGTGTACCCGTTACTCTCTACCAGCTTTGTAGGTTAGAAGGTTTTTGGGGTGATAAAATCTAATAATTACATTAATGCAAAAAACCCCAAACCCAACAACCCCCCAAAACCAATAAAAAACTTTTAGATCAGTTCTTTTTTTAACCCAGGCTTCTTAATAACTTTTACTGAGAATGTTTTTGTGGTGAGATAAAAGCATATTTTTGACAACGGCCCAACACAGACGAGAATCTTTGCCTGCAGAGCAAACCAGCAGCAGCAGCACGGTGATGTCAGAGGTCACAGCGCCTGAGTCAGACCCGAAAACCCCTGGTTTTTCTTGAAGAGAAAAACAAACCAAAGAAAACAACTCCCTCGCATGATGCAAAGCTTGGATTTGCCTCTTCGCTTCGGTCCCTGGGGGCGTGAGGGACTCAGCAGCTCTCAGCAGCCCATGGGGGATGGCTGCACCCCAGATCTCCAGCCTGCCAGACAGGCACCCAGGAGACAGCAGCCCCAGGGAGGGCAGCAGCAAAGCACGAGGGAGTTTCCTCGTGGGAGAAAGGGCTCCTGGCCCTGCTGGGGACCTGCAGGTGGGCACAGGGTCCACCATGAACATCCCACTGAGGACAGGAGGGCACGGGGCCCATCAGGAGCTCCAGGTTGCGCTGAGGAAGGGCTGCTGCAGGAGCCAGGTTTCTCCCAAGGCCAGTCCCTCCCTCTCCTGTGCTGGGTGGGTCCCTGATGCTCCTGTCCCTTGTGGGCACCTCTGCCAGGCACCACGGGGCTGGTCAGTGCTCCAACGCTGCCCACAGGTGTTCGTTCAGGTTCTCATGTGCTTGGACAAGTTATTTCACCCGTGAAGACGACACCTACTCCCTCAGGTACACACCCTGAGCTGCACACACCCGTCTTTGCCAATAATTAGTTATTTACATACACCTTGAGAATTTGGAGCAGATGAAAAGCACCCCCGGCCTACAGAACCCAGGGCTGCTGCAGATAAAAGCTGTTGCACAACAAGGGTTTGCAGCACCTCAGGTGTGGAGCCTCACCTGGGCCCCATGGGGTCGGGGGAGGGAAGGGGGGCTCCAGTCCAGCCAGCAGCTGGTACCGTGTAAGAAATCAAATCCTGTGTGTTTATTTTTCCTTTGGCTTGAGACAGAGAACAGCTGATGAAAACTCTCAACCAAACACTGGCATTACCTTAAAAGACAAGAACAGACCACTGTGACTTTAAAAAAAAACCAAACATGTTGGATTTTATTATTTTTAGACCATTTAAAAAAAAAAAAGATTTAAAAAACACCATCTGATAGACCCACTGCTCTGCAAAAACACATCGGTTCATTGAAACATCATGTGTTCTCTCAGGTGTAAAATTAAGAAGTGGCCCGTGGCTGTTGCTGCAATTCAGAGTATTTTTTTTAGGACTTCTGCTTATATAGGGCAAACTGTGGCCTTTTCAGTACATTTGTAGAGTCCCCAGAGGTTCTGGAAGCTCATGACAAGCAAAACTACTATTTTTTACCATTTGTGCCGTATCAGTGACTGTCTGCTCAGAGAACATGTGCGTGTTTAAACGCTCTCCTGCTCTGTACTGTGCCAGGTCTCTGGCTGGGGCCACACCAGGGTCTCTTGGTAGCAAATAAAGGAGTAAATTGGTAAAGAAAAGCAAAGGCTTGTTGAAAAGAATCCTGCGCCACAGAAAAAAAAAATCCCTCAAGATGTGTCATTTCCTGCAAGACTACACTGAGCCCTTTGGAACTGGATCTCCTGACATGCCACACACAGGCTGTGAGCAAGTTTCTATCGCTGTAGCGCAGCTACTCTAGAAAAACAAGTTACACCAAAAACCCCTAAACCCCAGACTTTCAGCCTCACTCTGGAGCTGCTCCTGAGGACTGAGAGCTTCCTTTAAAAGCACAGGCTGGGGCAACTACAGCAGAACTTGCCCTTGCTGGCATGGAGCACAGCAGTGGTGGGACACAGGGGACTTTTGGAGTTGTTACGTAAGGAGAGGCTCCAGGTGACACCGTGGGCAGGCGTCAGGAGGTGTTTGCTCCATACTAAGATCAGCTTTGAACGCCTCAGACACAGTCCAGCCTCTCCAGAAAGCCAGTGCCACTGCCAGGAGCAGGTTCCTCAGGCAGTCAGCCCAGGTCTGCAGCACAGGTGAGACACCTGCACCTCACTGCTGCCACAAAGGGGCAGGAAAGGCCTTTGGGGAAAAGTGCCACGGTGTAGAAAGGGAGAAGGCCTGACTTCTCATATAGAAACCAAAAGCAGCGGTGTCTTTCTAGGGAAGAATTCCAAGTGATATAAGCACCTCTCCACAGTGTAACAGCTGTGTTCTGACACAGGAGGTTCCTTTTCTGCCTGCAGCAGGACACCCCGTGCCTCTACAGGCCCCTCCACATTGCTACGCTGATAACCTGACGTGTCATTAAGCCCTGGTATTCTTTGGAGACAAGTGACAGAGGCAGGGAAGGTACAACAGCCGCGGAGCACGTTCTGAAATCAAACAGTACTTCATTAGAGACACAGGAACTGAGCCAGTGACTATTCCTTCTTCTCGCCCTCCTCGGCGATGGGGTCTGCGGGCGGCTCCTCCACGGTCGCGCTGTTGCTCTCCGAGCCGGTGTTGCTGTCGCTGGTTCCCTCCTCGGCCGTGCTGTCCACCCCTTCCTGCCCGCTCTCCTTGTCCTCTGGGGTGGAGGTTCCTTCCTCACCGTTCTGCTGGTTCTCCGTGCTCTCTTCCGGGTGAGGCTCTTCTGGAATAACACATTTCTCAGTGTCATTTACACGCCAGTATTTATTTAGATTGTGCAATTAGCATTTAGGAAGAAACAGAAGCTGTAATAGATCTGAGTATTCCATAGAAGTTATTTCTGTCACTTAGAACGTGCAGGGACAGGCACAACTCAGGGATCCCTCAGTGCTGAGGATGCATGTGGTCCTGTCACAGCATCCTGATGTAGCCACTGCTGCCTGACCTCAGAATTTCAGCCATAAGAAAGCCACGTGCCTTGTTAAAGCAGAAGCACTGAAATTCAAACTCCTTGGTCCCTCTTTCCTAAGGCTCCTGCTGTTGCAGCAGTGACACACTGAGACTCCAGAATCCAGCAGCATTTCTTACTGCCACTGTCCAGCGCACAAAGCAGCTGGAAAATCTGCCTGAGGGCTGCATAGGAACCACTGTTGTTGCATAATCCTGGCTGGACACTCACACTGGGACAAGGAAACACTCCCAGTTAGCCAATGTCTAACTTTGGGTTTATAATTTTTTTCCCCTGAGTACACCACACACAAAGGATGACATGGGGCTCTGTGTGATCTTATCCTCTCCTCTTTTAAAAATGAGTAATTTAATGAGAAGAAAGCAAATGCCTGTGTTCACCAAGACACAGTGAACTGCTCTCCTCAGAGACCCTTTAATGCTGATCCTTGGAGGATTCTGCAGCAGATGTTCAGATGCAGTTACCTGTCTCCATCGGGGTGTTCTCCTCTTCTTTCTTCTCCTCCCCCTTGCTGGCTGCCTGCTCCTCCTCGGCTGCCAGGCTGCTCTGACTGCGCTCAGCTTGCTCAGCTGCTTCCTTCTCCCTTTCCTCCTGTCTCTTGCGAGCCTGCTCCTCAGCTTGAGCAATTTCAGCTGCAATTTTTTCCATATCCACTTCCACCTTCAAACTGCATAACTAGCAATTAAAAACAAAACGAAACAAAGAAAAGCTCTTTAGCTCTTTTGCTACCTCATTTACACTGAGAAATAAACCATCAGTAAGCCCCAATGATGAGTTCATTATTTCTGTATTCAACACAGTCCTTTCGATTTTACAAAGTTTATATTAAAAGTTAACTAGGAAGGATGATACAGGCATATTAACAACAAAAAAAGGGAGAATAAAAGGGAATAAATAAATAACCTAAAACTTGTTATTTGAATTCAGCCAAGGAGAGCAGTGTGCCCTCCACAGTGGCTTCAGGCCACCCTCCTCCAGCTGCTCTGAGAGAATTCACCCAGCCCAGCCTGGTGGCATTTCTAAACTCTACTGCCCAATGGCCCCACTAAAGGTCACTGAAGGAGCAGGAAATCATCCTGTGCTTTGTACCACCCACACAAGGGCACTGCCCCAGCAGCTGGGCAATTGCTCAGAACTGAACAGAGAACTGAAGCACTTGTACCACTGTGGAAGCAGCAGCTTCCTCAGAGTAAGTGAGAAAAATGAGTTGTACCCTTTTAAGCTCGTTGTTGAAAGATTCTGTGCTTTCCAAAAACTTCCTCTTCTTTTCCTGGTGCCGCTCCTCAATCTGCAGCAGCTCGGCTTCGAGTTTACGCTGGAAGTGAAACAAACAGTGTGCAGTCACCTAAGAAAAAGTACAGCTACGCATACAAATTTTCATACGGGTTTATTTTACATATTGGTCTAATAACTGAACATCCTTCTGCTTGCCTCTGATACCCACTAGCTCAGAAAAGTAGGAGCAGTAAATGGGTCTGTGCAACAGTTCAAGCATATAGTAAATGAAACACTGTGCACCTGACAGATTTGAAGCTTCCAGCATCAAATCTGCACATTTTCTTTCCTATTCTGCAGCCCCAGGCCTGTATGCACATAACCCATGGGTCTGTATATACACAGCTCACAGGTATAGACACACCCTCCACAACAATTATATTCTCTAACACAGAAAGACCACAATTCACAGCAAAGAAGGACAACCACCCCCTCCACCCTCCAAATCTTCTGTAATTAAAAACCCCCCAACAAATCTCTACCTACTTCTGGTCTCGCTTCACCCACACACACACTGACCATACTGAAAGGGTTCTTTTGGTAACATGAGTGTTTGGAAAACACAGGTATGTCCCCAAAGCTGGGTGAAACGTGCAGGTGTGACTTCACCATCTGTTTTGTATGAACTGAACTTTCAGTGAAAAATGTTACAATAGGGACAATTTACCGCAGAAATAGAATCATTATAAGAAAGATGAATTGTCAGGTACCTGAAATCACAATCCTACCGGTACCTATTAACCAGCAGACTTACACACTGGTTGTGTGTAATAATGAACTGTGGAACTAACACTTAGAATATCCCAAAGAACGGAATACGGTTTAACATGATCCCCCGGAACAGAACAGCACAGAAGGTGAAGTCTCACGTTCTGCAGTTCCCAAGAAATCCCAGGGATTAGCCCTTGGTGCACACAGAACATCGACAGCCAGCAAGAACAGTCATGTAGGTGATCAAATGATCCGAGACTTGGAGTCCAGCCCAACACCACCGCGTTTCAGCTGCACCCGCATCCTTTCTCTTTACCTGATGAACCATTAAAGACTGAACCTGGCGTTTCAGGACTTGCATTCTGGCTGTGGTGACCACGGAGCGGACGTCGGGCACCACGCTCTCGCTCAGGATCTCGCTGATGAGCCGGTGGTTCCTCTGGAAGCGAGCTGTGGCCGTGTGCTTCATGGAGAACCCATCGTCGTAATCTGCAACGAGAGTGTGAGGGGTAACTGCTCTGATCCCACAACATGAGCACCATGTCTAACACCGCACCCTCATTACCACTTCCTAAAAACAAAATATCAGCCCTAACACCAGCAGCTGTCATGTCACAAAGTTCACAGTAACACACACAGAGCACTGGGGAATCACAAAAGGAGACAAAGTATGGCCAGGGCAGCATGAAGCTGGCACAGCTCTAACAGCTGATTTCACAAGCATTTCCCACAGCTGAAACTGGGACTGACCTAGTTAGTCACTCTGCTGCTTTCCACATTTCCACAGTAAGAGGGACTATTAATACACCAAATAAAAGACCCATTCCTGATTAATCACGTTTCCAGAACAAAATGCCAGCAGGACAGTGACTCCTCTATAAATAACCTTCGTAGCACAGATCAAAAACACGTGTTTTTTTGCAACACTGAGGACTGAAAGCATGAAGCAGTGAGACATATTTACTCATCACTGAAAATTCACAGGCACGTATTAAGAGGATTCGATTATTTATTAGTAAGTGCGTTTCTCTAAAGAGAAACCAGTTAAGCAACAAGCATGAATTATCTCCCAGAACAATGCCCTGTAGAAAAGTCCAATTTGTTTTACATTAAGAATTCCTACTGGAGATGACTAACCCAAATATTCACAGAAATCTTAAGAACCTGGCATGAACACCATGCCATGAGATACTACCAAAGAAGAGAACTGGTTAAATGCAAGTTTCTTTATTTCAAAGTGTTATATTCAGTTTCTCACTGAGGTATCTAATTAAACAAAGCAAAAACGAGGTAACAGCTGGTTCTGCCTGAGTCTACTTGGCTCACGTAGCACAGAACAGAATCTCAAGTCCCCGAGCTCCAGCTATTCCAACATGAAATGTATTTACATAAATGTTGCAAGTACCTCACACAGGGGAAAGTGCCGTTTGCCATGAGCTTTATCTCAGGGTGTGCTTTTACATGAGGGAAGGAAAAAAAAGGGTGTAACTGAGTACATTTTTCACCCTCAGGTTTCAACAAGTATTTGGTGATGAATTTAAAAGCAGCCATGAGGTGTGTGAGGCTGACTTTTCCCACTGGGTGGGGTGCATTTCCTCGCAGTCAAATAAACTTTCAGAATCTTCTCATCAACTTGTCAGCACCAAGGGCACCTCACTCCCTAAACAATCTCAAATGACAGTTGTTGAACACATTCAAAGTTCAGGTGCTCTTAATCACACCAGAACTCTTCCTGTCAGATTTATGTGCTTCTGGTAATAAAGCACAACATTCCACCCAAGCCAGATTAAATCAGGCATCTAAGCCTTTTCTAAAGCATGTGCTAAAGCCATTACGGAGCTGTAAGCAGACTGATTTGGTTTGAACTATTAAGCATTACTTCACACTTAATTAAGAAAGGTTGGAATAACTTTTGCCACAGGTGCCACCTTGCTTTTGGGAACAAAGTCTGCTGTATGGAATAAAAGGTGATAATAAAACCCAGTGAAACGAAGCCACGGGAAGTGCTGCGGAGGGCGCGCACGGGTGGTTCTCTGTATCTCCACGGCTGGTCCTGCCACGAGTGTCCCACTGGGAGCGCACACAAGCCCCTTACCATCGGGATCCTCCGCGGGCTGGATGCTCATGTAGGGCTCCCCCTTCTCCATGCGCGACTGCCGCTGCCGGCTCTCCTCTTCCAGCGCCGCCTCGGCGCGGCTCTTGGCGTTGATGTAGGCCAGGTAGGCAGGGGAGTTGTGGTAGGCCTTCATGGACTCGTTGTACTCGATCTGAAAGGTGACCAACACGGTTTGATTGCACCACTGCGTGATTCCCACCCTGCCACAACTGCGCTCTGCGTAACTCACAACGTGGTTAAGCAGAAAGAGCTGCTCTCAATCGTCTGGCTGAGATACCAGTGACCAGATTCTCTCAGTCTTGCTTTTTTACAGATTAGAACTTCTTCTACAGTGGTTCATGTTTTAAAAACACAGCTGGTCTTTTAGGTCCTTTTCAGTTTTACTACCTGGAAGTCTTATGGTAGCTTTGTTTTCTGAGATTTCAAATTCAAACACCTCAGAACGTTTATGATCAAGTTCTGGTAAGATGAAATTAGCAAACACAAAATATTCTCTGTAATCCTCTGGAGTTCTAACTAAATCTGTGATTCTGATTTCTTCTCTTTCTTTTTGCCAGTATATCATGAACCACTTGTCAAAACCACTTAAGACTTGTGCGTTCTTTGACCCATCCCTGCACTGGGATGGCACAGAAAGCTGCAGCCAGACTCCTGTCTCCTCCTGGCAGCAGGACAGCAGCGCTATTTTCACCTTCTTTGAAACAGCTTTTCCCTTTGAATTGCTTTCTTTAATCTCATTTTTAAGATTTTGTACAGTGATTTGAGGTGTTTCCAATGAAAAACGGATATAATCTATGATATTGTTAAAGGTACCTAAAACTCTTGTTTATGATCAGGCTCACAATCCTTCTGCCTTGGCACTGCAAATAGAAACCAGCTGGCCCCTGCCCCAAGGAGCTTACAATCTAAACATCATTACCAAGGTAAAAATAGAATTCCTGGATTTTTTTTTTTTTAGAGCACCCAGCTTTGCAGTATTTCTCTATTGCCTTGGAATAAAACCAGCTGAGATTTGACCAGGTATCCACAGCCTCAGGTGCCTGCCGGGTGTAAAGCACAACACATCAGCTGGACAATTCTCCCTTTGTACCTGAGAATCACAAGAACAGTCTCGTACAGGTGCTCAACACTTACCAACCCAGACACGAGGTAGCTGTCATCTCTTGTCATTAAGATCAACAAAATCAAAACAAAAGCACAAGAAAATCCTACAAGCGGTAGCATTTTCTACTAAGAAACAAAACACTAATGCCACAGCGTGGAGTTCCACCAGGAAAACCAAACCCCACATGACTGGAAGTCTCTTAGGAACACGTTCATGACAACAGCAGTTGTTGCAGAGCACCAGTTTTGAAAGAGGGTTTTGGTGTTGAGACAATCTTTTCAATACTGATGTTGTACAATCAAATCCATTCATTAAACAGTTAAAATCGACACGCAATTATAAATACTTCATTTGGAATTAGGTCTAAAAACTGACCAGTCACAGTTGATGCACAGTTATTTAAAAAATCTAAGAGACGTGTCAGGACAAACTTCCATTTAAGTTACATACAGGGCTCTCGTGAATGCCTCAAACACCCCTGCATGGGGAAGATGAATTTTTCTTCTCAGACCAGTTCCTAGAAGAATCAGTTGTAATAAACATCCCAGATTTCTTCCATTTACCTTTTCAGCTTCATATTCATTCAAATACTCTTGCTTCTCTTCATCAGTGAGATCTCGCCACATTCCTCCAATAATCTTGCCAATTTCCCATAACTTCAAATCAGGATTGGACGCCTTCACTTGGTCCCAGACCTTAACAGAAACAGCTGGAGCTTTACTAATGATATCTAAATACTTCCAAATTAAACATTTTATATTGTCATCTCAGTGTTCTTTCTGGAATCACCATGAAAAACAGGATAAAGTTAGGAATGAGTCTGGCTAAACTATCTGGATTATTTTCTGGGGCAGGAAGTCAGTAGGAAGCCAGCTACTGAACCAGGCAATTGCTGAGTGGCTTTGGTCTCATGGGAATATTGCCTTTAACCCTCTCAATTCTCTTCTTAAATGCACATCGCTGCATCTCGGGGAAAAAAATGCTACTGAGTAAACACATCCAGCAGTAGATTATGACAAAGAGACTGAGCTTTTCAGATCAGAATGTAACATTTCACAATATTTCAGTCTTGCTGATCAATCTGAGTTCCAACAAGTTCTGACTCCACCAAAAAGGTTTCTAACTTTATAGGGAAAAAAAAAAGGAGAGCTGCCAGTGTAATTTCTTGCTGCGCCACTTGACTTTTTTTTTTTTTTTTTTTTGGTGTGTGTTGATGTTTTTTGGCCTAAGACAGACATGCTGGTAAAGATACTTTACCAGAAGTGGAAGAAATTCCTTCTCTGGCTCACCCGCTTCAGCCAGGCTGCCATGCCCTCCCCATGCCCCATCAGATTCCAGACTCCACAAGAGTCTCTCTCCTACTTTCTGTCAAACAGTTCACAGAATAGCGAAGCGAACGTTGCCACGGGCTAGGGTGGTGAAGGAGAACATGCAAAGTCCACTCATTGCTACTCTTCAGTCCAGCTACAGCACTGCACCAAGCCCAGAAAATGCAAGGAATACTTCCTTTATATAAAAAGTTCTGTCAGTAAGTCACAGGAACTTCTGAATGTGGCGGGGTGGATCCTTGTCAGCAGACAGTGGTAGGAATTAGCATTTTAGCAATTTTCCCCCCAGAAATTGGCAACTGTGTGGCCAGACTACTGCTGCCTTTGTTCTGCAGGGCAGACTCTGTACTTTACATCCCCTTAAGAGAGCGCAGGCTGTTAGGAGTCAACGTTTAGAAGCTGAAACTAAGATCATAGCAATTAATTGTTAGCACAAACGAACACTGACTTTATTACTGACGGACACTGTAATACCCACCTTCCGGCTGTACCTCATGTAGGGCATCAGGGGCTTGTCTGGGGGTTTGGGGGGCTTTGGAATGGTAATACCAGAGGAAGCCTATAAAAGAACCGGATAAATCCATTCGTTAATGGGATCGCTGCACAGTTTCTACACGCACTAGTTTCGGAAAACACTCATTCTTGTGCATTCACACACCCCCACCAAGAGAAGCAAGCACTATCACCAAAAAAAATGACCCAGTCTGTAAGTGAACAAGCACTAGCTAGAGCTGGTCCTCACAGGAGTAATTTCCAATGTAGGTTTGTTGTTTTCTCTGTAAGTTTACAGAGCGGTAACTAGATAAATCCTCAAAATGGCTCCATGTTCTTAAAACTGAACTACACAGCTTAGGAACTGACATGGAAACACCAACCCCAGCAGGCTGTTTTTTCTCACTTCTGATGACTAATTTATCTGTTTTGACAAATTTAATGTGGCTACTGTAAAGGTGAAAAAAGATATGTAGAAAGTTTAAAAGCATTAAGTTAGAGACATTATAAAATAATTTTAGTAATTATCTGTCTGCAAAATTTGTCAGAGGTAGTTTGGAGCCAATTAGTGGACTCTTTATGAAAAGAAAACAATCCTATGCAGCTAAGCTGTAAATGTGCGCTCTACTCGTAGGTGAGCTGGAATGAATTGTCCCAATTAGCCTGGGACATGCTCCTGTGCTGTCTTCCTGTGGCTTTACGCTGCCAGACACGGTGCTGGCAGCACACAAAAGGCCACCGAGCTTTAATGTTGCTGCTGGAAAGCTGTTGCTTCTCCCATCGCATCCCCTTGGCCCACAGAACACCTGACAGGGTTTGCTCCTACAACAGTGCAATGACATCGCAGCCCCTGTCAATGCAGGGTCTGGAACCCTCCACTCTTCCAGCACTTCCACATGCCAGGAGCTCTATTAAGTGGGAATATTTGCATGAAAATATAAAACAGGTTCAAGATTTTTCAGGGCTGTGGCCTGCAGATCAATACTTGGGTGTAGCCCAGAAGGCTCACGTTCAATACTCAGTTTTCCTCCTGATAGGTTTTTTTTTTTTGTTTGTTTGCTGAATTTATGGAGCTCTATGAACAATGCATACAGAACTGTGTATAAATAATGTGCATGAGGTATATGCATTACCAAAATGTATACATAGATACACATACAGATGGGTTGGAAAAACATTAACGGAAACTGTTCAATGCTTCTAAATTAAGAGGGGTTTAAAGACACCATCCATATACTGGGATATGCATGGCAGAGCAGGCTGTGTATGCTTGTGACATACAGAAACAATGGAAGTTCTCAGACAAAACCTGACTTAAGTCTTGTATAAGGAAATAGTGTCCATTCAGACAATCAATTCCAGCTTGTAGAAGGACCTTTCTGTAACTGATTTAACAAACTGGATGAACTTCATACATGAAGTTTAAAAGAAGGTTTATATGAGAGGCCTAAGAAGAGTACACTTCTTTAAAAGCACCATGTTTGGTCCTTGAGAAATCTTTGTATCACGTTCCAAACTGATCAGAAGTTTTGAGGTACAAAGTTTTACATGGAAAAACCTTAAAGTTGTGAGATATTTAAGAAAATATCAGGGATTTACTCTATTTCTGTTGTGTTATGAAAGTGTTACATTTCCACTGTCTGTTTTTTGTTTCCTAACTGCATACAATGCTCAGGACTTGATTCGTGTTTGAAAGAAGCTGTCACTTCCCTCATCACTTGTCTCCATCTCACTTTGTTTACCCCATGAAAAATGAATGTAACATCCATTTCCCACACACTGACACATATACGAGCTGAAAGGAGTCTATTTTATTATCATCACACTTTTGTTGAAAAAATAATGACTGAACTTGGGACTGTGCAGTTATTACCAGACTAAGACTGGAAAGAAAAATAAAGGCTTGTACCTCTCGCATGGCTCAACAGGATGATGCAACGACCATCAACGATTTCCAGTTTGCAAAATGTTCTTCCTTATTTTTGTGCCAGTGAACCTCAGCAAAAAGAGCAGTTCCCTCCCTCCAAGAATTCATACCCAGCTATAAAACTTTTTCCTATTAATTCAGTGGTCACTGAAGACCACAAAGTGTGTCTTTTAGGATGTCTGCATCATATACCATTACCAGTTTTCCCTGCTGAGTAAAATTTCCTGTAAAAGGTTTCAGAGTGAAGGGGAAGGGAGGGAGGGTGAGGAATAAGAGTCAGAAGTTGGTTTTGGTTTTTTAATAAAGAAGTGGCAGCAGCCAAGACTCCGAAGAACCTAACCCTAAAGCCATTTCTGGTCAGTTCCTGGTGTTTGCCGGAGGATGTAATAGTTGATTCTCCTACCGTGACCCGGCTGTTGGTGCCCGGGTTCCCTCCCAGCCTGTAGTTGTTGTAGGCCAGATGGCTGTATGGATTGTATCCCACAAACCCTGGTGTGCTGGGCATTTGCTGATGGAAACAAATGAGACAAAAACACGAATGAGAAATGAGCTCAAACGAGGAAAACACAGAAATGAAAATGAACTGCAATATGGCATGCAAAAGCAACCAGAGTTCAAACAAGCAATGAGGTGTAGCAGTTGGTGTCTTCCCAACACACACAACTTACTCCAGTATAAACCTAGTAAGAAACAGGACTTTTAAGCAAATGTGTCACTACAAATTCCTGTCTGAAATCGGTGATTTTATTTCTATTAACTGTGTAACTCATTTAAACAAGTATTCTGTAAATTCAGCTCATGGCTAATGAAGTTTTCCAACATAAGCCACCAAGGAATTCAGAAGACTCTTGTCTCCAAAGGGTGGAAGTTACAGGGCAACACAGCACCCAGAAGTGGGGCAGAAATCCCCAGTACCCACATTTATTACACCAATACAAATCCCTGCCTGCTTTTCTTCCCAGAATTCTGCCTTCCCAACAACTGGGGCCAGGGGAGGAAATCTCTCAAAGCACCATCTGTGCACCACCGCCAGTGGCTGAAGACAATTCCCAGAGACATCTCTCTGTTATAAGGCAGGCTGTAGACTGACAGAGCTGAGGAACTCTACACCTGCAGTAAGATCTGTAAGTTAAAACCTTTAAGCTAGTCTGAACAGATCACCAAATCCAAGACAATTCAGCAGTTCATCAATACATCTTCATTCACTCATGAAAGCGGATTGATTTGTTCTCACCTCAATCACGCAGAAAAAAAAAAAAAATCGTTTCTTTACGCTCCCTTCTCACTTATCTATGGACACTGAAGTTTCACCAGGTTCCCTGTATTCCCCTCCTCAAATAAATTCCTTTTTTCCATTATCCCTGCTTTCCCAACCAAATTTTGTTGGAAAAACAGATCAGCTATTTAATGGTAATTGTGATTAAGTCCTGACTGTGGTGGTTCTGTGACTGCATTAGGATTCACAGGAGCCTGGAGCGTTACTGGACATTTAAGTGTCATTCCCAGTGTCCCACTCTCCAGCAGCCCTAATAAACATGCCAAGAGTCTTTCACGAGGATTCACTGACTGGATCTGTTCCAGATTAGTTACAAAAATTTGACAAATAGGTTCAGGACTCTAAGAACCAAAGTATGACACAAACAAACGCTGGACAGAAGTGCCCTAGGAGCTGACTACAGTAACTAGGAAGGTTTCAGGTCAATGCAGACACACTGCAGGAGTTTATTTCTAAACATACAAGTGCAGAGGAAAATTATCCTTTAACAGTCTTCAATATGGATTTTATTGCCAAGCTTTTTGACTCAGTCACAGCAGCTGATGTGTTCATCTGTATGCCTGGGCTCATGACATACACATTCACTATTTCATAAGACACTGTTTTACCACAGTTTTTCGTATTACCATAACAGGGTTTGAATATGTTGAACTACACCTCTTCAATAAAACCAGGTGACAATTGTAATCTCCGTCTGCTTAATTCTTTATTTCTGCAAGACAGGATTTAAATGTTACCAGGGAACTACCTCGCATCACATGGAGAATTTTTATTTCGGCTACAGTACTGCAGTTACGAGAATTACTGGGGTTTTGTTGACTGCAGCACCTGGAACTGGCTGTGGAAGAACAAGCAAGGTTATTTGGCTACTTTGTGACTTGCATTAACAGAGTACAGACCATCACCTGAAGGACTGTATAAAATATAATACAAAATAAAAGATGTTTATAAGACAGGCAATGCACATCACTGGCTGCAGTTCTGACATGTGCTTCACGTATCCTTCTGAAGGACTGCACCACATCAACATAAACCATTAAACATCTGTATCCGTGCCACATCCCAAAGGAATCCCATGTGTATGCACAGCTCTCGATGCAGGAATCCAGTGGTCAGAGTGGATCCATCCTGTTCCTTCTAACACTGCCACAGATCTATTTCGCTGTGTGCAAAATGAAAACTCTGAGCAAACTATGCAAATCAAGTTTTATTTATGTAAACTTATAAAAACATAACTTGTATTTATGCATTATATCGTTTTCAAGCCTCTTGCTGCAAAGTGCGGCACAATAAATTTGAAGGATCACATTCCTTTTAACTCCCATCCTGCAGAGATCAGGGACACACTACTGGGTAACAGTTCTCCCATTTACTTTGGTAAAAAAAAATTCACTGTAGCATCTTTGCTCATTCTTCTGTACGAAGGCTTTGTTCTAAAATCCAGACTATTCAGAAATGTGACCAAAGAGGTGTATTTGCTTTCAAACCGTTCCTTGTCCGCAGCACACAGGTACTGCAGCACCTTTGTACATCCAGGAATGTCACTGGGCAGGATTCAAAGCTCCTGCTCATGTTTTCCTCAGTGTCATGCCACACCACTTTACTAGAAAGTGAAATATTTCCCATGCCCTAGACTCCAAAATACCAGTGATTTCAAGGAATGCAAGGCTGGCATCAGGAGAGTTTCATTATTCTGACCCAATATAACAGGATGTTTCATAACCCTACATTCCACTAAAAAGAAACGTGGAAAAACGCACTGTCTGCCCATGATTTGGGCACAGGCTGAGTAGGACATTTTACAATCAAATATATCAGTTGATTCTTAACTATTCCAGTACTGCTGCAACCCACTGTCAGTCATTTGAGACAAGTGACTGCTCACAGAATATTCAGTGTCTGCGAGATCCAGCCTTGAAGGCAAAACGAATGTGTACAGCTTCTCTTCCCCAAACTTCTCCACAAAATTGATATTAATTTAAACAATTCATATCACATTAATTAGTATGGTGTTTCCCATACAGGAAGGTGATGCAACTCCATAATTATTTTTCTGGGGAGTTACTAAAGGCTCTGTGTTAATGAGAAAAATCACTATACTTACGGTTGCAGGAGCTGGGGTGGGAGGTGGGGCATAGGATGGCCTTTCTGTTAAGACAGAAATGTAAGCACATTTTTTTTTCCTTGAAAATCTGAATGAATTCTTAAGGCATCTACTGTGACCAACATTTTTAAAGGAATTAAAAAAAAAAACAAACAAATTTACTCCGAAAGACTGCGTTTTGCCACTGAAGAGCAAAAAGCAACACAAGAAAAGAAAGAAAAATTGAAGCCCTCCCCATTGCTCTAGTCCCAGCCTTTTATTCAAGCGGAAGACTGGAGAATATGAAATTCATTTGTATGCACACCAATTACACGGAGGGAAAGCAAAAATGTAGTCAAACAGGATTTAGAAGCCGTGATATCTGGATTTCCTAGGAAAACAGTATGCCAGGAATCAGCCACAGCAGGATTTAAGGCCAAGAGTTTAGTCACTACACTTGCTACAACTTCTTTTAATGCCAGGAATTATCTCACAAACAGGCTCTGCAGAACCAGGTCTTTAAAGCATCAAGTTAAAGGAAGAAAAATCTTAAGAAGAAAAACTTACTTGACATTTTGATAGTCAAATTTTCAGCCACCTGACATTATATTTGTACTTCTGCAAGACAAAAGAAGATCACGCTAGTAAGTGTTGTATCTTTGCCCCCTCCTCCCCCGGATCTCTGAAGCTTCAATTGTTATCGATACCAGTGATTATCAAAGTTTGTCAATTTTGGAATACAGACAAAAGAATTTTCAAAAACCAAGGTGTTATCTCTTTGAAGAATTAATGGATTTTCCAAGGAATCTGGCCTTAAACAGCTGTGCAAGAGCACAAAGGTTTAGGGCACCTTCATCTTAAAGGGTCTAAGTAAATATATTTTGTCCCTTAAGGAATAAAAAGAACATACCCCATTATTTTACACTCACTGTTTCAGAAATCCGGTATTAAAGCATAAATGGCCAAATGATGTATTTCCTTTATAGGGTACATCCAATAATCACCGAGCCCGGCAGCTGCGGTCTCACAAACAATGCTTAATTTAGTACCGAACCCAGGAGTGCGTCAAACAGCGCTGTAACAGTGGTTTTTCGGCCTTTCTCTTCAAATAACGCCACGGATTGCAACCTCCTTTAGAATTCCTGCTAACGCCGTGCGGGCTCGCACACGGGGCTGGCTCGGGAAGATCGAGCGGAGCCTGAGCGGGCCCAAGGCGGCCACCGGCGGGGTCCCTCGGCCCCACCGCTCCCTCCCCGGGCCCGAGGGCGCTCCCGAG
>VYZT01034731.1:0-31235 GCA_013400735.1 Pomatostomus ruficeps | reverse complement strand
CGGTGCGGGGCCGGGGCCGTCCCGACCCCCGCTCAGCCCCGCCGGGCCCCCCGCACTCACCCGCTCGGCGCGGCCGCGCTCCCTTTGTTCCCCCGGGCCGGGGCGGCGGCGACAGCGCCTGCGCGCTCCGCTCCGCACTTTCGACACACCGGCCCCGGCCCGCCGGTGACTCCCTCCTCACTATGGGGGGATCTGTCCGGCTGCCCCGCTCCCCACCGAGGGGCCACGGCCATCCCCACGCCCTCCGGAACGGCGGAGACCCCAGGGGCCGTGGCGAATCTGCGGGATGCAACCCGAGCGCTGCGTGAGGGGCGGCCCCGCCCGCCATTACCGGCACGGAGGCGCTGCCTCGCCGGGCGTGGGGTGTCACCGGGGCTCCTGAGGCGCCCCAGACCCGCAGTGCCCAGCACCGCGTTCGTACCCTTGCCCCGAGCGGGTACCCCGGTCACGGTGCCCCGAGTGGTGGCTGCCGGTGGCGGATCTGCCGCGCAGGGCGCCCCGCGGACACCGTGCCCGCTGCGCTTTATCGCCTTTTCCCCTCACGGGCACCGCGCGGCCCCTGAGGGGAGTTTGGCGCTTTTCCCCCTCACGGGCACCGCGCGGCCTCTGAAGCGCCCCGGTCCCCGGGCTGCCGTGAGGCCACGGGAGAACGCTGCGGGGTCGTGTTCGTGCCCGAATAATAAATATCCCATAAAGGCAGCGGTGGAGTCAGGTGAACCGTCCCGCAGTGCTGGGGGATCCTGCTCTCTGTGCTGAAATGGCGGTGTAGGATGGCCCCGCTTCCAGAGGCCGTGAAGCGGAGCAGGGCGAGCTCTGAGGGCAGCGGGAAGGTGCCGGTGTGTGGGAGAAAGGAAGGGGATGGCGTTAGAGACGGCTGGGGAGGCAGCGAGATGGACCCCGGCTAATAAATATGATAATATATGATAATTGTCAACTCAATCAGCCTGACCAATTTAAAACACTCCGCATGCTGAATTACACAGGGTTATAAATTACCCAGTAGTCTGGGAGCAGTGGAATTGTCCACAATTCCTTGCCTAAATCGGCAAAGGTATCACACACAGGTAAAACCTTCACAAATGTCAAACAAGGTGAACCATGTGGCTCTCAGGGTGTGAGGAGGATGAAGAGTTCCAGACCTCAGCATTCAGCTTTAAGAGCCTTTTACACTGAAAATTATCAAAGTGACTGAACTAAATATGAGAACTTTGGCAGCGAAACTTGAAAGTTTGGCGTTGAATGTTTGACGTTGAAATGGAATGTTTGGCATTGAAATGCCAATAAGGTATATTTATAGCCATTCATGAGGTAGAATTTGGGAGGATCTGAAGGAAAGCCAAGGGGGATGGTACCTGCCCAACCCAAAAGGATGGCAGAAGGTGAAAAGAAGAAAAACTAACTGAACATGGGTTGCTGCAAGTTGGGCTTATTTTTCCTGATGCCTATGGTTTTGCTGGCCCAGTTTGTTGTCATGCTTAAATAAACTTATTTTTCTGAACAAATAAAGACACAAGAGCTCTGCCCTCATCTGCTTAGACTCTGCTGCCTGCGCCCACAATGGACATTTGTTGACATTCAGCAGAATAATCTGTGACTTCAATTTGATATTAAAGCAAGAGTTGATTCCTCAGTCAGCAAAATGCATCACACAAGTTCACCAGCTTCACTGGGGCAGGAAAAGGTAAAGAAAAGGTGAGAAAATACTTGTAAAAGGTGAAAAATAACCTGTTTTTCCGCCTGCTTTTGACCAGGTTTCCCCCTAGTTTCATGCATTCACTTCTAGTTTATTAATAACATGGTTTTGTTGATAGTGTAAACTGCACTTAATGTTAAATTGAAAACTGTTTTTTTTTAAATATTTATTAATTATTTTAAATCTAACTTGGATTTTAAAATTTTAATTATTTAAAATGTATTTATTTTAAAAATTGAATTACTTATTATGGTGTTCAAGTACGTTTACTGAAACTCTCATTCCATACTAATAGTTCTAAATCATTGTATGTTTCCAAAGCCACCAATGTATTCCCTACTTTGTTTCATTCCCCCCCCCCTTTTTTTTTACTGTGCTCTTTGCCTCAATTCCATCTTGTGATAGTGAAAGGTTTTGCCAGAATACACTTTTTAATATCCCGTGCAATATATAAGTAGTTTTACTGATTTAATGGAATTGTTTATACTACACCGTGCTCACCAGGGGGGATGAAAAAGCTTATTCTTACCCAACCGTTTTAATTACCAGCAATTTCATAAGCCCTGGAATGAGGACAGACATTCGCTGGGAAGTAGGTTGAGACAATGAAATTCGTTTTTACATCAGCCGTTTGCAGGTGCTGGTTGGCAGAGGCTCAGCTGGTCTGGATTTAATTAGCAGCCCAGAAATGAACAATTCTCTGCCATAGTATTAAGCTTCAGTGGTAAATTTTTTTTTAATTCAGCTTTAAAGTGACCTAAAAATGAGGGTGAGTTGTTATTGTTTTAATGCCCACGTGGAGTTCACACTGACACTTGTGGAAGTTCACTAGTTTGTGAACAAAGGAGAGTTATTTACTTTTGAAGAGATGGAATTTGTGAATAACGCAAAAACAGATGCTGAAAGGGTCGAAAACTTAGTTGAAACCAGAATTCCCACTTGAACCAGGCCTAGAGAAGCTACTGAAGTCAGTGCCAGGAAGTCACACATGAAGAAAATAGCCAGGGTGACCGGATTTACCAGGAAAAAAGGTAAGTTTTGTAGCAGGATGAAACTCACTTGCTATGGTAAAGATTCTGAGGGAATTTGTGTCTTTCTAATTGCAGAGAAGATCTTAGAAAACACTTGTTACAGTGCTACAGATTTTTCTATCTGCAACTTTTATTTTGTATTTCTCTTTTACTCCTTTTGGGGAGAAGACGTTGACACACACAAAATATGCACGGACAAACTCCATTTTAATACTTTTTTTTATTGTAGTACTATCATTTACTTTGGTAAATTAGTATCCCTGTTTAAAGTGCCTTAAAGCAATTAAAACTTAGTTTAAATTCAAGTATTGTAAAATGTACAGAGTTTAAGCACAAAAAAAAGCGCTGCATAGTGAAAATACTGGAGCAGGCTGATACATTCAGGATGCCAAGTACTCGAGTGGTAACAACATCAGCTCATGGTTCAGGTTACGGATAATTAGCGAGTTTGATACAGTAGAGACAGGACGGGGCAATATCGATGCGTTGCTCTTACCATGAACGAAGGATAGAAGCATAAATTAACTCTGAAAGGATCTGTAGTATCAGTTTGGTACACATGCCACAAGTAATAAGGCAGATACTGACACCGAAATCAATCCTTTACATTCTGCTGTGATCCAGCAAATCCTGTGCGTGGCTTTTCCAGACTCTGAGCCCCAGCAAGCCCAGTGTTCCCGTGGGAGCTGTGACATCCACCCTCTTCAGAATCCTCAGAAAAAAATCATTCTTGTCTTCGTACAAGCTTGTTTGAGTCTCTGTTTGAAACTTGTCCCGTAAGGTTTTAAAGAAGGATGGCTGTTCCTCTGTGTACTGGTGCAGGGTTCTCTGCTGGGGTTTGTTTTTGCCCACAGCTACTTTGGGTAGGAGTGGAGGGTACTTAAGGGGTCTGGCTGAATTGTACTTTGAATTTGTAGCCCTTACTTTGCCCAGTTAATTTGAAGTAGTAACAGTTGTACCCTGGTGTAATCGTGACTTTGTCACATGTACTAGATCAAGAGCTTCACTTACCTGTAGTGTTTGTCAGAAACTTGTTGAAGGTATTTTAATGCACCTTATTATAATAAAATTAATGGAATACCAGCACTCAAATGGTCGTTTGACTCCTCCCATTTGAACAATTGGAGAGTAATTTCATTTGCCTTGGCTAAGAGACTTGTAGTACAGGTGTGTGTGGACACCTAGGAGAATGATTGATTTTTCAGGGGAAATAACTGCTTCAAAATCGGGGGAGCAATATGGCTAAAATGTTACTGGATTGTAACAACACTTTTAAAATGGGTGTATAAGGATGTAGAGGAAAGACATTTTTGCTCAGTTGTTGCCTGAAAAAAAGGAATTTAAAAACACTAGCCACCTTTAAAAGAAAACTCTTTGTTAATAGTTCATGTCTTTTAAGAGTATTTTTTGTATGTAATTTTTGTTGTTAGAAAGTATTATTTTAAAATATATTTCTAGAAGTATGACAGTTGTGTTATAAATTATTGCAAGGATTCACCAGTCATTATATGAATGTAATATTGAATAATTAAGAGAAGCAAATATGCATTTCTCATTTTCAGAAAGAGAAAGCAAGTTCTCTTTTACAAAGGCAGAATATGTCAAACTATAAAGTCCTAGCTTAATTTTTGTAATATTTGGTGAAGTTCTACAAAACAACAACAACGAGAAAATGAAAGGGCTGCACCCAGAGTATAAAACCAGGAGAAGTTGGGTTTCTTGGAATCTGAACCCCCTTGCTCTTCACCCTTTCTTTTAAAGGACTTGCCTGGTTTTATTGTATCGATCCAAGTGCCTGGTAAGATGTTGTGGTTGTAGCAGACAGCAGCCGTGGGAGTCCATCTACAGTTTATTTCCGGAGCCCGTTGGAGATGCACTTCGAGGGAATTGGCTGAGGTTAAGGTTTGATGGATGGGATGCTGCAGGATCTCCTCATCACCAGCCTGACTTCAATGTCGGGGAGGGTTTTCTTTTTCGTGTGCAAACACCCGTCCTCTGTGGCTGCCAGGTGCAGGTCGAAACGCAAGGAAACGGACTTTTTCCTTAAGCGAGGGTTGTCCTTAAAGAAAGAACCTTCCCATTCCTTAATGACTTCATCCACTTTTTCTGTCCTGAAACAATAAAGAAAATGTATTTATGATTTTTTAGGCTATATTAGTTATCAGGACTGCTTTTCAAACAGAGAGAGAGAAATGGCATCATAAAATGTCGAGTTATTTTATAAGGTATTGAGATATCGGAGGTTTCCTTTTTTTTTACAGGTTCATCCTCCAGAGAAGCTAAATAAAGGGTGAGGGTTCATTACATTCTTGTTTTTGTACTTTTAGGTAGACATGGCTACAAAACCACAGCTCCAAACACATTAAGCAGTTTGTTTCCAAGGAGAAAGTTTGGAATCCAAGCTCAAAAATTTTGCAAGAAACCTCAGTACTGTAGTGGGCAGGACAGAATTCCCGCATCTGAAAACCTTCAAAACAGGGAGGAGAAAATCTAGTTTAGACTCAAACCTCAGAATGTGGAGCTATATTACATGAAAGAGAAAAAAAGGCAGAAGTAAAATAGGGAGGATTGAAAAGCCAGTTGATTCAGGAATATTGAGGCACCCAAATCCTGTTGATTCAATTCTCTACGTGTGTGTCAGAATTCAGATCTGAAAGGCTCTGGGGCCTCACCCAGCTGAGTTCACTGCACCCGGTGGAGCAGCCCCGTGCAGGTCTGAGTGGCTGTGTGAGGAACGAAGCTCGTGCACAAAAATAAATGTCAGCTATGGGCTGTGGCTGATGGACCTTATTAATTTTTTCAGCAGCTGATTATGGTTCAGCATTTAAACCCACTATAGTGTGTTTAAAGGTAACATTAAATTAATCTACAAAAAAGCTTAAAGAGCAGCAGAAAAAAAAAATAAAATTAGGCAATCCAATACTATTAAAGTAATTTCAAGTAAATAACACATCCTAACAGACTTTCACATGCCTACTTGGGAGCCAGGCTCTCCCTCCCCTGTTTGGGGAAACGTAGGAGTTTCCAAGGAGCAAGTTGGAGCAGCTGAGCCTGAATTTATGTGCATAAATATGCCCCAGAGGGACTTCCCAAATGTGGTCTGGGCTCTTTGCTTTCAGCCTTAGTGAGATGAATTATTCATAGTTTCATTCTTAACAGAAATAGAAATTACAAATCAGAAGCACCACCATGGCATTGTTTGCTTATGAAGCCAATGCTAATAAAAAGAACTTTTAAATGTAATGTGTTGTTAAACACTGCCATTCAGCGCACCTTCAGGAGCTCTCACTGTGGTTCTGAAGCTCCTGGGCTATGTGGGCACGATAGAACAGATACCGAATAACGGAAAATTCAAATCTACTGAGACGTAACCTCCACCCTTTACTTCCAATTGTTATTTTGTGAAATTCCTGTTTATCTTACTGTACAGTGCCATGAGCTTCAGCACTTTCCTTCATGATATTTCCATCCAGGACCGCTTGTTTTGTCATCAGTTCCACTTTCTTCGGTTTGTGCTTCTTTACATCCTCTGTAAAAGAATATGCAGAGGTACACTGAGCATGCAGATGGGCAAGGGCAGGACACAGAGCCTGGAGGTATTTTCCGTGCATTGGAAAAGGTCCTTTTTTAATATCCAGGATTTTCTCAGTGGTTGTGAACAGTTAGAGCCAAAATCCCTTAAAGAGAAGGTATCTGAAACTCACCTGAAGGCAGCATAAAGGTGATCTTGCTAGTGCTGGGCTTTTTGTCATCCTTCTGGGCAGGTGCTGAGCAACGGAACCTGCAAAAATAAAAACGATTGCAGGCATCTAATAAGATTGAATTACTTTAATTCCAAACTTGTCATATGAACAGCTGCGAAAAATTTTAAAATGTGAGAATCACAAGAAGTTCTGTTTGACCACAGTAACTATTTGTTGGGATTTCTCATCCTGAGCCCAGAACTGGAGGAAGGGAGCTACCTTACAATGAAACCTTTTCTAAGTTTTTGTACTGTAATTTTTTAATGATTAGTTCTTGTATTTACAATTCTGATTATTTGAGACCTTCAGAAATGGAAGACAAATTTGAGATCTTTTTCTCTAAGCAGCGAGTACCTGCTCTCTTCTTGCTCCAACAGACTGCGATATGTCGCTATCTCCTCCTCCAGCTTCATCCTCGTGTTCAGGAGAATTTCGTGCTCTCGGAGCTGTTTCTCAATTCCCTTCCTCACTTCCAACAGCTCTTTCTCCAAGCTTTCAATCTCACCTTCCAAATTTTGTAGCTGCATGTGGTACTGCTGCTCCGTGGCCCGCAACGAACGTTCCAAGCCCTTTTCCTGTGAAATTTAAGTCTTATTTTAAGATTCGGAAAGTTTGTGTGTAAAGATGTTATACACATACATGGTTTCATGAACAAAACTTGTATTTTTACATCAGTTCTTTTAAGATTATTCTTAAGCTTTCAAGGTAATACTTTGGCTGAGAAATTTTCCAGTAAAATCTGTGGTAATTTAAGATCAGATGAAAGTGTAGCCACGTCTTGGACAGCAGTCCACTGCCTTGAGTTTCCAGATCTCTGATTTTACAGTTAAGCAGCGCCCAGCTCAGTGCTGTATGAAGCGTCTGTGTGCTCTTGGAGCTTTTCTGTACTGCTGAATTGAGCAAACTGCTGACATTTTATCATGAACGGATTGATAAATTTGTTCCACACATTAAAAAAAAGTCACAAACATGCTGTGAATTGGTAGGGCAGAATGACCAGGAGCTTGGTGGGGGAGTATCATGTGAATACATGCTTGGGAGGTGTGAAAAAAGGACACCACGTGTGTCTGGAGTGGCAGCTCCTGCTCCAGAACCTGTGCTGGGCCAGTGAGTGTGAGCGAGGGCTCTATGAGGAGCTGGAGCCCCCGAAGCTGAGTGTTCCTGTGAGGGATTTCTGCTGTGTGGTGGCTGTGACTGTCACCAAAATTGACTGTGGGATAGTTTACATCACAGACAATACTTCTTTTTTCCGTGAGATTTCAAGTTTCCTTTCTGACTCTTACCACGGCGTGGAGAGACTCGATTTCGATCTGCATGTGGTGCCACTGCCGTCGGGCTTCGCACAGTTCTGCTCTGGCTGCCTTTAGTGCTTCTGCATCTTTGTCCATTCTTTTACTTGTACCTTCTTCTAACTACAGGGACATACAAAAGATAACAATATTAAAAATATTCAAATAATTATAATAAATCGGCACATAAAAATATCTAGTTGGAATTTTTGTTCGAGTTGTATAAATATGTGAAAACTCACAGTGAGGAGTTAATATTTTCTGTGTTGTGTAGAGGGAAAGCCCTTATCCCGCTGTTTGATGGGAAGTGGTTGGCCACATCTCTATCCCTACCTTTGTCCTAGAGGAATTCTCATACAAATTACCCAATTGTACTGAGACCGTACTCACCTCTGGAGCAAATGGGCTTAGAGGAGGTGCAGATGGTTCAAGCTTCCAAGTTTGAATAAAGTGCTTTGATTTTATTATATTTTTGATTTCCTTTATTTTTTTTCTTATTTTCCCTTTTATCCTATTAAAATTACCTTTTAAAAACCATTCCTGATCATGTGTGGGGTGATTTTAGATTTAGACTTATCTTTGATTTCGATAGCATGTAACTTCCAGAATGATTGTTTGGCTTATAGAAGTTATTTTTCTTTCTTGATTCTGAGTTTCCCTGCAAGTGCTGAAGATGCTGTAAGCCCTTGAAACAGCACCTGCTCTTTTGCATATTTTATGCTTTATGCAGTTTCTTATGATGACATTGACTCTAAGAAAAGAATCTCTTTAATTCAGGTTGTATGAACTAAGGAAAACAAGGGTTCTGTTCCCCTGCACATATTGACCTCTTGCAACTTTACCAGGCCATCATTTTTGCGAAAAATCTAAATTGGGCTCATCCACAAGTGAACCCCCAATGTTCTTTGCTTCCCCTTTCTTGCCTGGGTACTGCAGAATTTGCGTGACGGGATCAAACCACTGTGCATTGGCAGCTTTGTGCCAACACGAAGATAAACTTGGCTTCCCTGTCGGGTGTGCAGCTGCCGTGTGTCTGGCACTGCTGGCGGATCAGCCAGGCTGCAGCAGCGTCTGGCCTGTCCTTAAAACAAACCTCTGGGATTCCTGCAATACCTGAGTACAAGGTGACAGAATACCTGATTCCCCCCTGAATTTCTTTACATTTGGTGGCTCAAAATTGTTTTGCCATTTGATTTCGGTTGGGTTTAGAGCTGTTTGTATGTAAATCCCTAACAGCAGCATTGTGTGTTGGTAACATTTAATCAAGCTGTATGAGAGAACAGCTGATATTTGCGTGAAGAGCAGAACAGAGTTTTTACTGTGAGCAATAGAAAATAGTTCCTGCTAAGGTACTTAGAGGGCTAAAAATGGCAAAGATTGCTGTATATAAAAGGATTCTCTTCAGGATTCTTTTTTTCCTCTGAGATAACTACATGGAGCTAGAGGTTACCATGTTACAGCCTATGTCATCATCCCTTAAACCCCAGCAATAGCTCGGCTGCAGGGACAGAAAAGCATCCCGATGAATTACACAGCATTCGTTCAGCGTGAATCCGTACCCTTAACAAATCTATTTCCGATTCTTCTAGTTCACATCTTACTGCGGTAAAATCCACATCCCTTCCCCGAAAATCTGCTGCATTGAAAGGAATTACTGTACCTCATAGAGGCTGCGGGAGGAACTGTACGGCCAGGGAATGGCTCCGTACTCTGCAAGGTGTGTGGCTGTGAGGAGGCATTACCTGCGTCTTTGCTGAGCTGACGGTCTTTATCTGATCTCGGGTGATGAGCGATTCATACTTTGCCCTGATCTCTCGGCGGAGCCGAGGCGGCTCCATCCTCCTCCTCCTCCTCCTCCCATCCTCCCCGGCTCCCGGCTCCGCTGCCGGCGGCGCGGGGCTTCGGCCGCGGGGCCGTTAAAGCGGCAGCGGCCCATTTCGGGGAGGGCGGGCGGCTCAGAGCCTCTCAGCCCGTCCTGGCGGCAGATGAAGGCACAAAGGATAGCACCAAAATACCTATTCCTAAATTATGTGCCGAAATTAATATAGCAGTGTCTTAATGTTTTTGTTACACTGTACCTGTGTGGTTTTATAACCTCGGAAATGTGAGGGTAAGAGACAGAAAGCAAAGGATAAAGTTGCAGCTGCCCAGCATGAAGTGCGCTGGCAGGAGGTCATGGAGGAGCAGAGCTTCCCAGCAGCATTCCTGGATTGCTGGCAGTGCCACTGGCAGGTGCCTCCACCATTGTTAGGGATGTCACAGAATTTCCACCCCTGAAGGTGTTTGAGACTCAGAGAGACGAAGCCTCGGGCGTCTGACCTGACCCCGTGTTGAGGACTGTCCTGTTTCAGAAATGAGCTGGGCTCCTGGGCAGCCTCTCCCCCAACACTGCCATGGGTTTTATGGGCAGAAACACACAAGGAAGGAGAGGAACCAGCACTACTGGTGGTGAGTAGTGCTGGTGCAACTTGTGGTAAGGGCTCCTCTTCTGCAGAGGGCAAAGTTCTGGTGAATGTACACTTCAGACACATCGCTGGTGTCAGAAAAAGGCTCTGGGTTGTCCTTGACGGTGTTTCAGTACCTGTGCCAGGCGTTGGTGTGCTCAGTCTGTGTGGGTTCTTACCCCTTTCCTGACAGCTCCCAGGCAGGCCCAGCACAGGGTGTCTGCTGTGCTGTGATTCTGCATTTCCTGGCTCACTGGAGCACTGTGTGATCCCGATGATCTTGTCTACTGAGAACGGCTCTTTGCCTGTTTCATTTTACCTCTTTGTGATCTCATTTTTTCCCAGTAATGCACAGTATCAGATATGCAGTAAAAAAAAAAAACCAACCTGATTTCAATAAAAATTTTAAATTTACCAAAGACAGAAATGCATTTTAGGCTCTAAATAAGAACATGCATCAGTGAAATGATAGAACAGGCAGTAAATGTTTACAAGGCGCTCATCGTTTTAGAAGTCAACGTGTTGTACCACTTAAAAGTCTCCTGGTGTGAAAAGGCTTCCCTGTTCTTGGCTGTGTCTGCCGGCACATGTGAAAGGATCCTGTGTTTGGATTTTAGTTTCCTTAGCTGACTGTCTTCCAGTTGACCTGGACTGAGTTGGGAAGGTTTTGTTGTCCATCCACTCTCTTTTCTACAAGTATCTCAATTATCTTAATTCTATGTAGTTCTAAACTGAAAATATTGGCAGTGTTGTCATGGGTGGGATGAGAACAGTTATATAAGAAAACCATTAGGAATCTATCAAACAAACACAAAGTATTGCACTTGGGATGGCATAAAGTAATGCTTTCTTTTTCCATCTTTTGATTCAGGTGTAAGGGGAACACCTGGCTATGAGATCCCCGAAGACTAAAGGTAGGAAGGTATAAGCAATTGGATCTTTCCTAAGATTTATGGAATTTTGAATTCTAGCTGCTTTCAGTGTTCATATTTTATCGCTGGCTTACCACACAGCTGGAGGGGTCATGGAGAATGAAGCGACACTAATACCTTAAAGCTTGTTGAGTCCTTTTTATTAGTGATGAAAATTGGAAAATGAGGTTAGAGCAGCAAAATTATTTTATCTCTTGATTACTAAAGATTATAAAAAGGCAAATCTGATTAAATGTGTGCTTCATATTTCTGGTTATTGAACAGAGATTTGATGATATTTTTAAAGAACACCATGGAAATCACACAGGTAATGCTGATAGAGTGAAGCAGGAAATATATTGCATGTCTGCAAGGAATGAAAGTGCCGACTTTGTCTTATCTAAAAGATTCTTAGTACAAAGCCAAATGTTTTATCACTTCATACAAAAGAATAAAATTATTCATCCATTTTGGCTTGGAGCAAATGGATCCTTTGCCACATCAGATTGTGCCTCATATCTTCTCTTCAACTTCCTTAACGTGGGATGAAACAATTTTTCCATCTACCACTTCTTCGACAATTGTCTTGATCTTTCTAGTTTTGGTTGGATCTAAACATCATAAACAAAAGAAAAAATATTTATCAATGTGTTAAAAATAATAAGCCAAAGCAGCACATGACCAGGTACCCTCTTTTCCTTTCAAATGCTTTCTGATTTTAATGAGCTCTGTGATGTAGTTAAACAGGATAACATGTATTATTTGATTTATTAGAATGACTTTAGAAACAAAATTTTCTGTAATCAAGTTCTACCTACCCTGAGAAGAATCCAGTGATTGTGTTTGAGATTTGGACCCTGTCAGGGATGAGCTTTCAAATGTAACTGCCTGTCCACCGCCCCTGAAAGGGAATCGGAGACATGCGCTATTGCAGGGTGTTCGATAGGATCGGGATAAACTCCCTTTCCATGGTGACATCGATAGATTATTTAAATACTGAGCAGAACAGCTCACTCTCCTCAGTCAGAGTGACATTTCAGGTCACTGTATGTGCCTTACTGTTGTTTGGAGAATGTTCCACTTATTTTACTTCTTTTTTTCCTGGAACGAATTTCACTACAGAAAATAAACCCAAGGAGATATTTTGTGTCAATCAGTTCCTTACACAAACTCGCCATCCAGCAGGCGCCGGTAGGTTTCAATCTCCATTTCCAGACGAGTTTTGATGTCTAGGAGCTGTTGGTACTCGGCGTTCTGGCGCTCCATGTCAGCCCTGACCTGGAAAAGCTGCGACTCCAGGTTCCCGATCTGCATTTGGATTTGTGACAGCTGAGCGCAGTAACCACTTTCTGTTTCTGCCAAAGTGTCTTCCAGGGATTTTTTCTGTGTAAGGATATTAAATAATCTCTGGTTAAAGAAAAAAACCTCTTTACAAAACCGAAAACAACTGAAGGAGTTTAAGGGAGTGAGTACAGCTGCATTACTTAGAAGGTTTTATTTTCTTTTTGAAAACACCAGTTTGAAAACTATCCCTTGTCGCTTCCCTAAATGTGATGTAAAAAATCTGCTGTGTGATGTGTTCTTTTCAATCCAGTTAGATATATTACTGCTGTGTAGGAACTAAAAGAATATAGGATTTAATTGGAAATAAATGCAAATCCTTACTCATATGGAATAGGATAAGGTCCAAAAAGACTTTTGAAGTTGCTGAACTGGCTCTGAGCGCTCAGCAGCTTCCCGAGAACGTACCATGGCGAGCTGAGACTGCAGCTCTATTTCCAAGCTCTGGAGAGTCCGTTTTAAATCCGTGATCTCGCTCTTTCCCGACTGGAGCTGCTCAGTATGGGTGGAGATCTCCCTTTTCAGCTCCCCGCTCTGAAATGACAAGGAAGAATGAGGTGTAATTTTACCGTTCCAAGTATTGAACTCATTTTCCCATGCATTTTGCTGAGTTTGCTCTCTCTGGTTGTTACTTTTTCATTGAACCACGCCTCGGCCTCTTTACGGTTTTGCTCGGCAATGATTTCGTACTGTCCCCTCATGTCATTCAGAAGCTTGGTCAGGTCAGTCCCTGGGGCAGCGTCCATTTCCACACTGACTTGGCCAAGTTCACTGCTTTGGATGCCCTGAAGCTCCTGGGGAGATAGAAAATAAAGAAAAAATTCCATTAATAGGAGGGAAAATACTTCTACCAAAACACATGTAAAGAAATATATGCGATATGAATTCTGTTTCAACAAGGATTTGTAGCTTGTGTGCCTATTTCTCACACTCTTTCACTTAACAAGCTCAAAAAATAACAGCAAACAAAACCAATAATGAAACTCAGGAACTCCCATTGGCTTAAATAGGGGGATGATTTGATGTTTCACAATTTTGTGTGTCTTGTTATGAATTCACAAAGGAAAAAAATAACCTCTTCATGATTCTTCTTGAGATAAGCCAGTTCTTCAGTCAGGCTTTCAATCTGCATCTCCAGGTCTGCTCTGGTCATGGTCAGCTCATCCAGGACTCTGCGCAGACCGTTGATGTCGGCCTCCACACTCTGCCGAAGAGCCACTTCATTCTCATATCTGTGCATAAAGGGATTAAATATTATTTTTTACATGGCCAATGAAGTAAAATGCAAACTATCAATGTGTTTTATTTTAGCTTTAATATGAAAACTATTGTTTAATAATTATATTACAAGTATTCTATAAGGAAAGAAATTTTTAATACAAATGAATTTTTTCCTTAAGATATGAGTAAGAGTTTTTGTAGCATTAAGATATCCTTACTTCACTCTGAAATCATCAGCAGCCAGTCTGGCATTATCGACCTGCAGAATGATCCTCGCGTTGTCGATGGTTGCATTGATGATCTAGAATACAAACAGAGAATGAGGTTACAGCCCAAAGGCTTCATGGCTTTGTAATGGCTTTAAACTTTATGTTCTACAAGGGGTTGTAGAACTGCATTCCATCTCTGCCTTCTCCTTAATTCAGATAAGACAAATCACTGCGTGACACAGCTGCAGAACTGCTTTAATGTACAGGAAAAATTCAGCACATGTCACCAGTGCGAGGTGACAGAGGTCCCTAAAAGTATTGGTACTAAAGGGTAAATGTGCTCTTGGTCTCCAAAAGAAATTTGTCATTTTCATTCATAGTATTAAGTGAATTACAAATATAAAATACATTGAACACATTGCTTTGCTACCTTGTTTCGAAGATCTTCAATGAAGAGGTAGAATTTACTGTAGTCGTTCCCAGATCCAGGGGTGCCAGTGCCAGGGCCACTTTTCTCATACCACTCACGGATTTTGCGCTCCAGCTCAGTGTTGGAATTCTCCAGAGATCTCACTTTGTCCAGATACGCAGCCAGACGGTCATTGAGGTTCTGCATCGTCTCTTTTTTCGAGCCAGAAAGAATGCCACCATCCCCAGGACCAGCAGGGCCAAACCCACCTCCAAAACCAGTCCCTGAGCCACCACCAAAGCCACTTCCAAAAGGAGCACCCGAACTGCTGCCAAAACCACTTCCCAAACCTCCTCCGAAACCACTGCCATAGCTACCACCCAAACCACCTCCAAAACTTCCACCAAAGCCGCTGCTTAAGCTGCTCCCGAACCCTGCACCTGAGCCGCCCCCAAAGCCCCCACCGAGGCCAGAGCCTGAACCCAGGAGAGAAACAGAACCAAACCCTCCGGCAGACCCCCCACCGAAGCCAAGGCCACTGCCACCAAAGCCTCCTGCACCACTGGAACTGGACGTCCTCAGAGATCCCCCGCCGAGTCCGCTCCGAGAGGAGAATTGTCGGGAGCCGCCACTTGTGCGCACGGAAAGGGCCATGGTGCTCGAGGTGCCCGGATCTGCCCCGTGGAGGATCCAACAGAGAGCAGGGCAGAGCGGGAGCAGGGTCAGCTTTATAGGGGAACGGCAGTGGGTGTTTCAGGAGGAGTCCCCACCTCCTGGGAGAACTTTCACTCTCTCTCTCCCTCCCGTTTGGAGGGGACGTCAATTTAGTATGTTCTGACCAACCGAAATGATATGTGCCAACCGAAATTGCCAATGGGAGTGGAAATCTGGTGCCCTCCAGGTATTTGTATGAGGGGAAATGGGTGGAGTGGAGCTGAGAAATCGCGATCGGGTTCTGCCATGTGCAACGGAGCACAAAAAGTTCTTTTTGCATTTAAATCCCTCCTAAATAATTGTTTTGTCATTGCAAATTCAATACTTCCTGGGTTTGGGGCTGTTACTACAGGAGTTTGCTAAGTCAGCAGAGTGATCCCTTTGATCCCTGCTTCCCAGCGTGTGAGGCAGGAATGTCTTTCTTTTCATAATCTTTCCTGGGAGGAGCCTCTGCTGGATTAGTGCTCTTGGATGCTTGATAGGAAGTAAGAAAAGTGACCTTCAGGTGCCCAAGGGCACATGGATGTTCAGTGAGCTGCAGGGTGATCATTATTATGAAAATAAAAATACACCCAATAGGATTTGGAATTGGGTTTATGCCCTAACCCTTTCATCATTGAAATACCTTAGAGTGATATTCCTGTAGTCTATGGTACATAGTCTATAGCATATAAGAGTTTGTATTTTGGAGCTGAGAACTGACCATTGTGTCTGCTAAACTGTTGGCTGTTATCTCAAAATAAGAAATCTGATTTCTGTATTTGGTGCTTTTTGTAACACAAATCTAAAGATCAAATGTAGCACTCCTGGGTGCAGGTTTGGGCATGGGAACCCTCCCAAACCAGTATATTTTTCTTTTGAAGTTATTTTGATAAATGGAAAATTGTTTTTCCTTTGTCCTGGCTTAATTATATCATTGGATTTGTCAACTGAAATGTGTTAATTTTTGATTTCTCCGCACCCAGGAGCATGGGGTGCTTTTGGGGCAGAAGGGAGCGGAAGATCAAAGGTGTAAGTAAAGCATTTCTGAGGAAATGAGCTGATAGCCTGGTCTCAGTGACTCGGGGCAGTGAAAGCAGAGGATTAGTTCTCTGGCAGCTGTTTATGTACAGTAAATAGCTCTGGACAGGTGAGATATCAAAGGGAAGAACTTTGTGTGTTTATGTTCCCAAGAGGAAAATGTAAACTCCTGGGGCTGAGGATCCAGGTGTGGCTCAGGGGCCTCCCTATGGGACACAGAACATTATTGGCACAGAAAGTTTTGAGAGAGATGGAGATGATTTCAAATACACTCTTATTTATAAAATATCTTGGCTTGCTGTAGTCCCCAGTGATATAATCATTCACAGAGCGTGAGAAGTATCAAAGAAGCTTCTTCAATTTATCTTTTCATGTTAATTTATTATGAAAAGCAAATTGACACTTCTTATTTGAAAATCAGGTTTTAATGAAATGAAGCTGCTTTATGTTTGTGTGGGAGTTCATATTCAGAAAAGGTGTTCTGAATTGATGTCTTAATGCATTTTAAAAACTTAATACTTCCATTTTTATCTGTGTTGGAAGCAATTATACATTTATAGCAGGCTGATTTGGGGTTTTTTTCATCAAGGTACTTAGTCACTATGTAATTAAACCCAAAGTCTTTTATGTTGTAACTTGCAGATTTTTATTAGCACTCCCCTACAAAAACAACGAAAATTGTTTAAGATTTGATAATTTGGCATTTTCCAACCCTTCTGGGGTTTAGGGTGAATTAGATCAGATTCTTTATAAATCTTTTAGTTTTGGCATCAGCTCCAGAAAACTCAGAGGCATCTCCTCTTCTGGTGCCATTTACATCTTCTCTTCGATCTCTCTGACCTCAGAGGAGACAATCTTGCCATCAACCACCTCCTCAACTATTGTCTTGATCTTCTTAAATTTACTTGATTCTGTTAAGGAAATTGAAAAGAGAATTAATTAAATGCAATGTACATCGACAGAGTAATATTGCTACAGTAGAAGCAGTCAATGAGGAAATAGCAAAAACCATCTTCAACCCACAGATCTTTGAGGTGAACTTTTGAGTTGTGCAGAGTGTGGCTTCTCCTCTTGTGGATATTGAGTGTGCTGCCTACAGACTGTAGTGGACACTGGGTTATTGAACCATATTGAACCATAAATAACTCTCTATTGCTCTTGATAGTTTTGCTTCAGTTTAGCACGGACTTGTAGACCTAAAACCTTGGAATAGTCTTACAGCAAATTGGGAATTTTTGCTTTGAAACTGGATATGTTGGGAGCCTCAGTGTCCCTGCGCAGCCAGCAGGGAGAGGCAGATGCTGCTGCAGTTCTCCTGAGGGGAATTCAGTAACTCTCTGTTCGTTTGGCTCTGTGAGGACTCACAGAATCACACAAGGGGTGAGTCTGTGACTTTACACTGAATTGTACAGATAAACCCAGGTTTGTATAGTCCCTATAGGGTAACCATACAGTTGATTGCTTTCTTGATGTTGATAGTATAAGGATTAAATGTTTCTAAAATCTGTTAGCTAAAGCAGGCCTCGGAATCTGTTAGCTAGAACAGGCCTCAGAGATTGTTAGTTAGTGTAGGCCTTGGAAACGGGAGATGTGAATTTCTACTTGTGATTGCTTAGAAAATATTATATCGTTTCTGTTAAACCATGCGAACCCCCACCTGTGTATCCACCTACAGAAACGCTATGGGAACAAGGGGCTTGGAGCCACGCTTGGGTGAAAACAATCTTGGAAAGGGGGACGGGGAATAATACTCGGGTAAACATAATCTTGGGGGAGGTTTTTCCGATAGAACAATGTTAAGCTAATGATTCATGTATGATTAACCAACTGTCATGTAACGGAGGGGGTATAAAATGTGTTCACTCCGAATCCATGTTGAAGTCGGATTTGGGTCCGTTACCCCCGATTTCCAGAGCTCTTCCAATCAAAGCACCGCATGTTATCATCCCGTGTGATAATATGTTTCTACACTAACAATGTGGGATTCCACTGGCTGATTATTTGCTCCGAAGCCGTTGTTTTATATCAGGCTACTTCATTCCATAACATTTCAACAGGCAGCCATCAAAACAGAAGGGAGTTGGTGGGACATACCTTTTTCAAGCTCTGCTGTCGATGTTATCTGTTCCAAATGCCTGTTCAAATTATAAATTAGAAAATGTAAATATATGGCAACACATGTATTGAAGAAACATCCTTGTGCATTTCCTATGTGTTTGGTCAGGAGAGCTAATCCCGTTTCATCGAGACATTTAACCAGGAGATAACTCAGTAAAATGAGTTCTCTCAGTTACAGTGGAACTTGCTCAGCATAAGCTGTAGGTGCAGTTAATCTGCAGACTCATCTCTGCACTGCCAGGACTTCAGCTCACGCAGGTACACCCGATCTAGTTCTGAACCAGAACAGCTGAACTGGCAAAATATGGGGGAAAGTTCCACTCTCTGCTTAACCCACATGGAGAAGTTGATCAAAACTGCATTACTGGTGTTCCTGGTGCTGAACATCTACCCAACTCCCCGGCTCACAGAGTGACAGTCTGTAGGCTGGGAAACCCCACCTCAAAATTCCCACAGCAGCTTCAGCAGCCCAGCCTGAATGGCAGCCTGCTCTGATTCTGTGGCTGAGAATTGGGCAATTCCCCCAACCCAAAGCAGTTAAAGAGTGGCAGATTTGACAACAAAAACCAAACCAAACCACAAAACCATGTGTGTGCTCACCCGATATCCTCTCCCTCCAGCAGCCGGCGGTACGTGGCGATCTCCATCTCCAAGTGAGTCTTGATATTCAGCAGGGTGCTGTACTCATTGTTCTGAGCCTCCATGTCGGCTCGGAGCTGCCTCAGCTGAGCCTCCAGACTGGAGATTGATGCCTGTATCTGGGCGAGCTGGTGACTGTACCGTGCTTCCGTTTCAGCCACAGAGCCTTCCAGAGACTGTTTCTATAGTCCACGGGAAGAACAGAGACATATCGTTCAGAGCATACATTTTTCTGTTTAAATAACATTTTGATTGCAAAGCCCCTCATTCATCTATTTATCTGTGTAACTCTCTGCTATCCAGAGTCCTTATTTTGCTTTTTATTATTTACCATGCTCAGCAGGGACTGTAATTCCAGCTCCAGGCTCTGGTAGACCTGTCTCCGTTCTGTGACCTCTTTCCTCTGGACCTCCAGCCGTTCAACATTGAGGGCAACTTCCTGGTTCAGTTCCACTGTCTGGAATGAGGAATGGAGGGACTGTGAACTGCAGCCAGGCATGACCGAGGCTCCTGCTGATGTTTAAGCAGTTGACTTTACCTGCTTTTCAAAACGTTCTTTGGCTTCTTGGCGGCTCTTTTCAGCCATTTCTTCATATTGCTTCCTCATGTTTTCCATAATGGCTGCGAGGTCAATGCCGGGAGCAGCATCCACCGCCACGTTCACGGAGCCGCCCACCTCTTTGCGCAGCCTGTCCCTGTCCTGCAGCAATGGGACAGTGTTAGCAGCAGCTGCAGGGAGCTGTCACTCCTCAGTGTTGGACACAAACTCGACATCTACACACACAGGACTAATCCTTAATAGTGCCTCGGGGCAAGACAACTTAATCACCTTGTAAACACTGTTTAGTGCATCTCATCTTAGAACACTTTACTTACTTTACAGCAATAAATGCTTTATCATAGATAAATGTATCATAAAATTGATTTTCTCGAAACCGGACCTATGGAATGAGGGCTTAAGTCATCGCTTCCATTTGTGTACTTTTTGAGGTAGCAATTCCTAAATCATAAATTATTCTCAGAGAAAATCTCCACTCCTTCATTCCTGGAATGGAGGAGTGTTCAGCCTTTGATCCCTGACAGCTTGGATGTCCCTTAGTGCCACACATGGTTATGCTGCTTCCAGGAAGGATAGAAATGCTTCCTAGTGCGGCTGTTCGTGTTTGCCACTCAAACCCCCTCTCCCTGGCTGTGCTCAGCTGCTCTCACCTCCTCATGGTTCTTCCTAAGGAAAACAAGTTCCTCGGTTATGCCCTCAATCTGGGACTCCAGGTCAGATTTTGTCAGGGTCAGGTCGTCACGGACGCGGAGCAGTCCGGTGATGTCGCTCTCCACACTCTGCCTGAGCAGGTGTTCATTCTCAAACCTGTGCAATAAAGTGCCTTTTGTCATCATTGGAATGCAACCGTTTGGAGTAAATGTTAGAATCAGTAACTACCACAGTCATTGTGAAATTTTCATTAAAGTTGGAAAATGTTCACTTCCCGGCACTGATTCCAATAACTGGAAGCTTTCTGAAATAAGAGGAGCATGAGAGAGAATTGATATAAAATCATGGAACTTACTTCAGCCTAAAGTCATCAGCAGCCAGCTTGGCATTGTCGATCTGCAGGACGAGCCTGGAATTTTCCATCTGGGCAGCAGCAATCTAAAGGGAATGGTGGAAGAGCAATGAAACTTTGCACAGAAATTCACACTCCATCCTTTCCTGGGAATGAATTCTGTAAGTGGGCTTCATCCTGCTTCACTTCAGCTGTCTGTTAGTCCGCTGGCTTTAAGCTAAGTTCCATCCCAAGTGCATGAAATTAATTAGGGATGTCCAAAAGGCAAATTGTCCTGCCACAAGTGTATCGAGTAGTTGGGATGAACTGCTCTCTGAAGGGATCTGCTTTTAAATGCTGAGAAGCAGAACTGATGCAAAATAAGAGGGGAAAGATTGAAGGAAGTTCTGGAAACATAATTAGACAAATTTGTCAGCTGATTGTGAGGAATATTTCATTATTTCCAGTGGTAATTTAATATTTTAAGCAATGATCTTTAATTTTTTTCTGAGTGTTTCCCCTTCTTTTCTAAAAACCCACTTTGAAATAGACTGTTGTTAAACTATATTTAAATATGTGGATTACCATTAATACCCTAATTAAATCTACCTGTGGCAAATATCATAGAACTAGTTAATTTTGAGTCAAAGGTTTTTCAGGTGTGAGATTACTCACATCTGCAGACATATATCTGGTATTACAAATGATGTAAAATCTGTCACTAATTTGTAGCTGATCAAAGTTAAGCATTTTTTTTCTCAGGTGGGCCAATTACAATTTATAAAAGTACATTTTCTACAACAGATTATTCTCTCTCTCACTGGTCACTGCAGTTCCTACATTGATGGAGGGCTCTATGATCTCTTACCTGATTTCGGAGTTCTTCAATTGTTTTGAAGTAGGAGCTGTAGTCCTGCCCTGTGCTTACGGTGTTCTTCTCATACCACTCCTTGATCTGCATCTCGATCAGGGAGTTGGACTTCTCCAGCGAGCGCACCCTCTCCAGGTACGAAGCCAAGCGATCATTCAGGTTTTGCATAGTGGCTTTTTCGTTGCCAGCGAGCAGCACATCGCTGCCGGTGATGCTGAGCTGGAAGTTCCCTCCAAGGCCTCCAGAGCTGGTGCTGGTCGATATGCGGGTGCCATAGCCCCCGGCTCCCCCGTAGACACTGGGTGCCTGGATTTTCTGGATGGACATTTTCCTGGAGGTCACACCACTGACACTGGGTGCAGAGGACTGCAGGTGGCTGCTCGTACCCCACTGGATGCTGCGGGTGGAGAATGCCATTTTGCTCTTGGACTGAAGCAGGTGAAGCAGCACAGATAGAGACAGGGCAGCGAGGAGCTGAGTGTGCGCTGTGCACCTTTATACCAGGTCCAGGAGGAAGCACAGCGGCTGAAAACCCCACCTCTGTTGACACAGAATGCGACTGCTATCAGCACAAAGAGCACACAGGATATTGCCCCCCTCCCCATAATTTAAAGAGGTTCTCATCTGTTCGTCTGTGTTTGAGGAACACTCCCTGGGTAGTTTGCTTGCTCTGTTATTTTATACAACAGATAAACAACAAATGATCTGTTGAATCATTTATAACCATGTACCTGCAGCCAATCCCCTCTGTAGCCCTTTGGAACAAATGAGTAGGTTCTTAGCCCCCTATGCAGGGCATGAATTTAAAATGAGAGTTGCCTGTATGTGACAAGACACTTAAAATATTTATATTTCTGTTGAGTAAGCAATAACTTGGGCCTCAGGACAGTCTAGAACAGTGTATAAATTATTAGAAAGGAGGTAGCTGAATTACCATGTGAATTCCTTTCATAGTAAGCACAAACCAACATCTGCACTGCCAGTGGAGAGTGGAGGCTGTTGCCATCAGCTTGGATTAAATATGCATTTGTCTGATATTAGAAACCATTGTAGCTGGAATCCGAGCTTTCAGTACAGCTGAGATTAAGTGGGAAGGATATTTCTTTGTCCTTAAGTGAGGTAAGAGGAACGAGAATATTGGAAACCCTCACAGCCCACTGTGTTTCACGTGTGAGACGCTGAGGTCCAGAGGGGCAGGAAGTGTTGAGTTCCAGCTTCCAGCAGAACGAGCCTCCAGCCCTCCTGTGTGGCAGAAGTTGAAGCAAAACAAGTTTCCCTCCTGCCTCATCGATATTCCAGAGACCACCAGCTAACAAGTGCCATGCTGGGGAGGCTGTCCCCAACCCAGGGGCTGTGGTCATTAACAGGAAACCAGCTGCCTTTGCATGGCATGAAGAGACCCAACAATCCTAGTGCTGATCGTGCGGAGGCTCCTGGGTGGACAGTGCTGTACACTTGATACAGAAAGTGCATGGAGAATGTGGAAAGCAAGGGAAGAAGCTGCTTACTGAGGGGTTGTTGGTGCTGCAGGAGAGCAGGTGGCAGGGGTGTGTTGGGAGAGAGCAGAGGTGCAGCTCCTGGGGCATCGCACTGACAGCGCTTATGGGTGTTTCTGGTGTTGGCAGGTGGAACAATGAGCACACATGGCTTGTGCTAGCGAGAGCAGCTGCTGTGTGTACTGATCTCCCACCTTGGGGCAAGGAAATTGGTGAAACACTGGGCTTTGGAGGCACTGAACTGGGTATTGGAGGCACCTTCAGGTTTCTGAGAGCACCCAACCCACCCTAATATTCATTAGGGAATCAGTACTGCTAAGTTTTTGAAGTTACTGTGCTAAGGATTAGTCTAACTGGTCTTGGCTCAAGGCAGAGAGTTGAACTGTTGTACTTGGCTGTTCTGGAAACGCAGCTTCCAAACCAAAGCAATCAGTGCACAGGGCAGGGGTTTTTTTTCTAGGAGGATGCTGTGGAGTGTCTTTGGACCTTGAACTTCTTTGGGTGTAACTTGTAATAAAAAAATCTTTATGAGATGTGAAACCAAAGTACACTGACCATGACATTTGGTGTGTCATTACAGACTCAAGGTGGGTTGTCTTTTGTCCATTGAAATTATTCAGGCTGAGTAAGAATTATTCATTTTAGTATAGCAGAGCTTATACCTTTAGAGTGTAAGAGGACTACAGAAGAAATCCTGCTGTTCCTGCATCCCTTGGCTCTATATCTCACTGCCTAGATCTCTGCAGGATTTTGTGGCAGTCTGTTTAAGTGCAAACATTCTGCTTTGTCTTCTCAGTATTTATTAAAGTTAGTTTCCATGTTACCTTGGTGATATTTTTTTCTAAACATCATTTGGAGGTTCTATTTTTTCATTTAGTGAGCAAATGAAAAGAGAAGTCAGTGATCTGAATTAAAGTGAGCATCAGGCTTAGGTCAGACATTTGCCTTCTGCTCTGCTGCTTTTGTTCAAGCTGAAACTCCAGCAATTATTTTCCTCTAGACTATGAAGCTGAAGTGTCCAAGTTTTATGCAAGGGGAAGCATAGAGCAATGACATTATGCAAACCCAAAGTGAAAAAAATATAAGGCTGAATTCTCTTAGTGTTCTTTTTATTCTCATTCCTAAATTGTTTACTGACAATTTCTCTGGTCTTATCATTTTATACAAGCTTCTATTCCCCCCCAAAAGCTAGAATATCTGCAAGAATATTTGCTAGGATCAGGATAGATTCACACCAGAGGTGGGGTTCGCTCCTGGTTTTGGTTCAGTACACTTTTTTCCATGGAACATATCTTGGCTGGCTGCGTCAATCACTGGAAACTGCCAGAGGGAGCCCCGAAGCTGCAGCCATGGCAGTGAGGGGAGGGCGAGGCTCCAGCCTGGCTGGAGGGCGAGGGGCTCCCCAAGGCTGGGAGTGGCCTCAGCCTTCTCCACCCCTGGACTATGCCCAGGAATTATCTGCAAGAACACGGCCTGCCTCATTTTTATTTCTTTTTTAAAATTTTATTGATTGTAAGAGTAAGTTGTCTAAATAGGTGTTGGGCAATTTAAAAATCCATTGTCCAGTAGTGCAGTTTTGGTCAGCACTGAAGAAATGCTGTAACAGTTTGCTGGTGCTGTAGCTCAGCAGAGCAGTTTCAGCTCCAGACTCAGCTGTGGGAGCTGCAGAGGACAATCTAGGGGTTCACGGGTAGCACTTCCCTTCGGTGATGTGCTTAGTCAGCGTGGATTGGCTGTAGACATAATAAAACATTTATAGCAACACTAATGAATTGTTTGATTTCATGGCGAAATGTCACCTGTGTGACACAAGTTTAATGTGCATTAGAGGGCCGTGGAGATAAGTCCTGCAGGGCTCTGATAATGTGGATTCCATTCCATCTGACTCACCTGAGCTAACCAGCCATGGGCAACCAGTCTGGAGAGTTCAAGGAAAAAAAGACACACCCAGCTGTGGGTCTGCTTTTCTGCCGCCCTTAGGTGGAACAGATCCTTTTCTTTTGGCTGACATAGGGACTTAAATAAAGCCAAGTCTTTCAGTTCGGTCTGTAGAAATGATCCGTTCTAGGAGTGAAATCCAACACTCTTTTGCTGGTTTCTGCTGGTCCCTGTGTTCGGGTTTAGCATCATAAGAGTTTGATTCTGGAAGATCTGCTCTACAGTCCTGAGAGGATGTCTGCTGTGCAAAGTGCATTCGAGACAGATGCATTCTCTGTTCAGTGTTCCAGCCATATTCCAGTATTCAGTATTTCTGGGTCTGAGAAATTCCCCTCCTCTTCTTAACTACCTTTGCACCTCCTGTTAATGCCAATGCCCATGAAGCCTGCTCCCTCCAAAGAGCAGAGCAAGGTGTTTTGTGCTTTGCTGAATGGGATCAGAGGAGAGAAAGTTCTGGATGATGTCACCAACTCAGCTGGATTCACCTAAGCCCTGAGCATTTGCAGCCCAAGATCTTACACTGTCTGGCTCACATATCTTTTCCCCCTCATTTCCCTCTCCTTTTTATCTTTTGTCCAAGGAAAATACCTCAATCATCAAACCACTTCACCTTATTTCTTTCTGCTTAGAGCTTTGACCAGAGGGCTAAGTTAAAATATTACTTTACATATTAATGGTACTTAGAGAGGTGTTCCAGCTCCTGGAGTGGTGCATGAGGCAGTGTGTGGGTTCCATCCCTCCCTCCCCAGCCACAGGTGGAAAATGAAAGTCAGGAGCTGCCTTTCCTGTCTCAGCTGCTCTCCTCGAACAGAATCAGATCTCAGTGCCAACAAAAACAGCTCCAGGCCACACAAACGAACGTTCTCTTTTTTCTCCCCCAAAAGTGCCATTGAGATCAGCTCTAACACAGGACTACTGGCAGATCTGCCTCCCTTGGAAAAACCCTGTGCAACTGAAGCGTCAGGGGAATGAGAAAACCAGTGAACCGGAGAGAATTTCAGCTTACTGGATTTCTCAGTTCCGTAATGCTGGAGTAGTTCAGTATCTATAAAAAAATATTGCATATTTATATGATTCAGGAGGCAAATATGGTTTTCACGGCCCTGTGCAAATATACACACACTCTGATTGTACACCGTAAAAGAGACACACAAACACACCTGTATTGCATATGTTCACATCTGAGTAGATTTTTTTGTTAACTCAAAAAAAAAAAAAAATTCTTGTGGTTTCAGGGATCTCACTTGCATCACTCTTGGAGCCCCCAAATCAGAAGAAAAACTCAATTTTCCCCAGGGTATAATTGCACACATTATGCCAGGAGGTGCCTGGGCAGAAGCACAGCTGCAGCTTCTTTTTTGGGGACTGCTCTGGAATATCATCCTGTCCGTGCACCCCAGCGATCCCACAGCATCCCCACTCCGGGGGTTTGTACAACCAGGAGCAAGCTACGGGCTGCTTGGAACCCAAAATACCATCCCAGCGTCACGATCTGTGTCAGGAAAGCGGGTTCTAAAAAAGCAACATCAAGGAAACAGGCCGAAAATCCATCTCCATACACCCCCGTAGAAAGTCTGGCACTGTTAATAACGTGCATTGCACAAACACTGCAGCAGAAATTTCCAGTCAGAAGTTGTTTCCCAGCCGCAGGAGCCCCAGAGGAGCGGCAGGAGCCGGGACAGGCACCGGGCTCCGTGCGGATCTACCTGGTTGTCACTAGAGGCCACCACCGGCCTTCGGAACGGAGCTGCCTCCGGTCCTCCCTGTGCTGCGCACCGCGGGACAATCCGCGCGGAACCTGAACGAGGGAATAAAACTCACGGATTACATAACGAAATTTCTCGTATTATCCACTTTCCTGGCCCTATATCCACAGGAAATTGAGTTGCATCGCTCTTGTGGCCAAACGTTTAGAGGAATATTTCTCCTCAGAGCCACCGGCCGCAATTAAGGAGTTCAGTGCTGTGTATGGAGTGGGGTTGGAAGCAATGGCAAGAAGAATGGGCTATCTTTCTTAATTCTGACACCTGAGTCTTTCAGGACAGGGAGTGTTCATTATCCCTTTGATATACGCCCTCTTTATGACTGATGCTTGAGTATCTCAATTTTTAGGCAGTGATAGGCTGTAGACATTAAAGAAAAGGTTTCTTTAGTTGTGTTTTTGTGGGTTTTGTTCTGCACAGCAGCAATGTTATTTCCAGTGGATCCATTCTCAAAATGTCTTGAGACTTTCTCTCATGAGATTCACCTGGAAGCAGAGCCTTGGTGCTGGAATGGCTTTCAAAAATCAGTCATTTGTCTCACTAATAAGACATAAAAATGTGTTTTCTTTCCTGCACTGGTAACTTCACGATCACAATTTCTGTCTGCTTGCAGCAATATTACAGATTTCTTGCCCTGAAATTGTTCTGGTGAGAGTCACTCCCAGTTTTTTGTTTGATGCATTTGATATTTTATTTTCTCATATGGATGTTTCGGAGGTGCAGAGCTGAGCAGAGCCGGTGCTTCTCTGAAGGCAGCACAGCTTTAACTTCTGTTCTCAGGAAGAAATGAAGTCTGTAGCTACTTCAGCCTGTTTGTTTCTCCTTTCCCCTGCCTGCTCCAACTAATTATGCCTCTTAATTGAAACACATTTTTCCAAATTATATTCCTCATTTTTGTTGCTTTCTATAGAGCCTAATTACAGCCCGTCACATCAACTCCTTTGGACTTGTCCTTAGGACATCGGAAAGCCAAAAAATTTACCCCCGAAGTCTGTATAGTTATTGAAAGTGTCTTTACCACAGCTGGCGTTATGATTTTATGCCTTTAAGCTTCTGATGCATATTCAGACATTCAAAAAAGCAAATTAACATGTCCAGAAGAAGCAGCCCTGCACCTGCCTCACCATTAGGTCATGTCTCGCGCTGGGAGCTCCCGCCATAGGGACACTCCAAACTGTCTGACATTGATGCTTCTGTTTCATGGAGTGTTTTTGCACACAATTGGTTTGTGCCAGCCCTAGGCCTGGGGCTCAAGTAGGTCATTTCAGTATAGTCACACAATTAAAGATATCATAAAAGTACAGCTTGAAAAGAATTAAGAATCAAAAATTTTACAGAGGGAGGAATGATGAGGAAACAACACATGGTAAAACTTTAGCTGGGGTTTCACCAAGCCAAACGTCCAGGCAGAGTCAATAATTAAGACGCTTTTGCTGTATAATGCAGGACATGGGGGGACAGGGGGTGCAGCCTCTCCAGCATTATTCTTTCCTTGCTTCCCTGTTTATAGATTCTTCCTTTTTTGAAATGATTCATACACAGGAACAGGCATCTCCTAGCAAAACTTTAGAAACCTTTATAGGTCAGGGTGTGGACATTGTGAAATGTTTTACCGGCTCTTCTACCTATTCTCTCTGCTTCAATAATCCATACAACCAGTGGGTTTAGCAGTGCTATAAAGGCAAGATTTCTTTTCTTCTCTTTCTGAAGTGACTTTGTTAATTTTGCATCCGAGTTAACCAGGAAGGCAGAAAGCAAAAATTTTCACTCTACAGATGTGGCTGTTGATAAATAAGGCTGAACCCCAGCAGCGTGGGGCCAGCTCCCCAGAAGAATGTGTGATTAATGGCACAAACCATGACTGCATTACCTCATCGCACACTTCTTCCAGGGGATCAACACTTCACTTACCAAAGCTGCCTATTGTAATACACCTTAATAAGTTTTAACATTTCTACAAGTGAAATGAGCTGTGACTCATGCCCAGGCTGGAGTGCAGTCAAGGCTCTTGGAAATCATGCTGAGGATTATTCCGTGCAGGACTGCCTTAAATGGCAGGTGAAACTGCGAGGAGCCGGCTGTGAACGCTGATGGTTTCAGCCTCCTTTTATAGGCTGAGTTCCTGTATCTTGTTGGTTTGCCGAAGGATTGTTGCATCATTCACTCAGACTGAGAAATGCTCTTCTTTCCTGCTGATGTTTCTTTGCTATTCTTTTCCATTTATGGGAAATAGAATTTATTCACTTGGAGGGTGTTGGTTTTAATTATATTTTTCAAATTGCACTTTCTTTGTGCCTACATCTGTCACTTTCTTGGTGTCGAAATGACACTTCTGTATGTTTGGAATACTGAAGGAGAACAAATACCAGCTGGCAGAGTTCAATCAGTTTCAATACAATGAATTAATAAAGTAATTTTTCAAGCCATACACCCTCACACTCCTGAAGATTTCCTTCTCTTCAAGCCACTGCTCTGGGATCAGAAGGAGGACTTTAGTAAAAGTCCTAGTGCTTTACTATCTAAACTCTACTTTTATTGAATTTTTAAATTTCATTTCATTACCACCTGCGCTCTTCAAGTCTCCCAAATACTACAAAGCCACCAAAGCTGCCAGCACAGTGCTCTGGACAGGACTCATTTCAGTCGGGATGTTGGCACAGGTACATCGAAGAACACCATCCAAGTATGTGCAGGGTCCTGACCAGCCATAAACACTTGGAATGAATCAATGGCATTATCTCTTCCGAGCGATCAGACACAGACAGGATTGCTGTGAGTGGGGAATGGCTCTTCAGGAAGTTGTATTATCTAATAGCTGGGCTAAGTAGAAGCTGTGAAGTGATGAATTCTAATTTAGTGGCTCTCAGTGACTTTCTTTGCAGCCTTGAGCGAGTTGTGTCATCTCTTTTTCCAATTTCGCAGGCAATAAAATGGGAATGATAATACAGCCCCCATTCATTATCTCCCTGACTTCATCTCTCAGCGTGGTGTGAGAATGTGATGTTAACAGTGCATGCAAGTGGTAAATATTAGCATCATTATTTATTATTTAGGGTGTAGACCCACCCTAAATACATTTAGGAATGCATAGCTTATCTACCAGAGCACAAATTCAGAGGTAATGAGTAACCACCAGATACGGGGCACACACGGCTGGTGCCATGGTGTCACGAGCTGTTCAACACGAAGGAAATCTGCAGTTGTACAGAGCATTCTGGAGTTGAGAAAGATTCTCAAATAAGCAATTATTACCAGAAACAAACAGAACATGGTGTAAGGCGTATTTGTATGTTTAAGGAGTAATTGGTTTACTCCACTTAGTAAAAGACACTTGAATGGCTGAGTTGGAGCTGTCGGTGCACGGCGGTGTCAATCACGGAGTGAGCTGTGAGGATGGTGCTGGGAGCTGTACTGGTCTGACCTGTACAGACTGCAACAGCACAGCTGTAAGAGCAGGTTAAAATCATCTGAGTGGCGGAGTGGAGTGCGAATTCTGCTGCCTCTTAGCAGAGGAGAACAGGAATTCCACTGCCTCTTCTCCAGCCCCTCTCGGACCGCAGCTGAGCGTGGCACGGGGCATGGGGAGCACATCTCATCGCTGCATGAGGGGACACCAGGGCAGAGTAAAACCAGAGCATTGCTCAGGAATGTGAAAGAAAGACAGGCGTGTTCCATAAGGCACTTCAGTTATTTGCTTTTCCTTCTTCTTTTTTGTAGTTCAGCACAATAACCCAGCACAAAGCACATACTTTCCTTTGATGTAGAAGTTAGGGGCTACTTAGAAGTCTTTATTATTATTTGTGTCACAGCAATGTGGCTCTGTTATGTAAATCTGATAGATGAACATATCTTTAAATAACACACACTATTGTCCAAGACAACCTGGGCACATTTTGTCCAGATGCTGCAAACACCAGGTCTGGCTTGTTAGATCTGGTAAGCCATAAGGAAGGACACTCTTAATTAGCCAGGAGTTACTAATCCTGTATTACAAGTTTTACCCAGTTTAAAGAAACCATTAGGTAATCCATCCAATGCTTTTGGGATCTCTTTGTGCAACAAAGGTGGAGAGTCGGGGTGCGGGGGGCACAGGGGGATCAGGAACTGGTCGGAACATGCCAGTAACAGAACACTGTATCAACGAAGTGGACTTTGTTCAGTTTAATCTGCATTTCCTTGGAGATTTCCCCTTTCCTTTGTGAGCCCTGTTTCAAAGGAAGGCAGGTAACAGGAGCCCTTTTGTGAGAGTCCGTGGTGCGTGGGGCTGACGGGGCATGATGACAATGCCGCTCATGAATGCGAGACTGCCCTGGACATGCAGACGGTGACTTTGGAATGCAAATCCCTGACACACTCGTTATGTTCCATTTGCTCTCTCTTCCTTCTGCCTTACACTCTTCCTCATCTAAACATCCTAATGATACTTCTCTTTTCCTTGCCCAGATTTTATCTTTGCGAGGCACTATTGCTGTCAGGGTCTGCTGCTGACTTGGGCATTGGGCTGAGCTGAGAAATGGAGGAAGCCTGGGTTGACATTAGCATGCACTGTAACCACCAGTCTGGCCTGAACCCTTCGACAGAGACAGTGAACATTAATTTGANTAATGCTGTTTTAAATGGTGACATTGATAAGTTGTATATAGGGAAATTGAATAGTTTTGCTCATGTAAATGTCACCTGTAACTTGTGTCGCCTCTTTTCTCTTCTTCACAGTCTTAAGGTGCACCAGGGGAAGTTTAGGTCAGAAAAAAATTCTTCACTGAAAGAGTAATAGGGCAATGGAATCGTCTGCCCAGGGAGCTGGTGGATTCACCATCCCAGGACGTGTTTAAATAAAGACTGGA
>VYZT01034729.1:0-10263 GCA_013400735.1 Pomatostomus ruficeps | reverse complement strand
ATAAGAGAAGGAGGGGGAAGAGGGGGGGGGGGGGGGGGGGGGGGGGGGGGGTGGAATGTTAAGCTCTTGCAGAGACATTGAATTCCATTTTAAAAGCCAGTCATTGATCCATCTCCTGGGAGCAATCCCGTAGTCAGTGCTCAGAGCAAGCCTGAACAGGTCACCATGTGGTCCCATGGCAGCACCTGAGTTTCTCTGTGCTGAGCTGTCCTCGTATAATGCCATGACATGTCAGACTGGGACAGAGTCTTCAGCGCATGTCCTGTCATGCCTTGTGCCCAGATCTGGGCTATGAGCTCAGTATGGGCCAGTGTCTCTGGAGCTATCAGAGCAAGCTGAGTCCCACCTTGGGGCTCTATGCACCGCTAGTGTCAGCCCTGCAGGGGGGATAATTCCAGCCCATCTCAAACTCTTCATTTGGAACCACTGTGGGCTTGTTTTGAATTTCCTCTTATCACTGTCTTAGTCTTTGGACAAAAGGACCTCTCAGATTGAGAACTTCACCCATATCTCCCACTGCATACATGATGAAAAGATAACTGCTCAAGCTGTATGTTAAAAGCACGTGACCCATTCTACCCCACACTGACAGAACTCTTTTGCAGAGTTTTCATGACTGACTCTTGGAAGGCAATTGAAAATACTCATCTTGTGGTTGTAAAAGGAGAATTGAAACCAACACTTTAACAATTATTAAGAAGATTAGACAACAATAAAAAGGAATAATTAGCAATAATTTAAAGAACTTGTTGTTATGCAATGTAATTCCCAAATCCATTTCTATTTTCTCTCTTCTGAAGTAATAAATATTTTATGGCTGTCCATGCCTAAGCTTCCCACCAGTTGCCAGCACATTGTGGCTGTGCTGGGACATTATTGAGACCATTAACAATCTGTTAGTCAAGGTTTCTGGCAAATGGTTTTGGCAAACCTAGAGGTTGATAACATGGATTGACTGACATTACATGCACTGAAGGCCAGCCAACACGCGTATTTCAGTCCTTACCTCCACAAACCCAGAAGGTGGACACACTTGAACTACACTAGGATGGATCTACAGCATGCACTGATTCCCGAGCTGGGGTTGGGACATTGCTGTTATGCCCAGCCATGCCAGGGCCAAAGCTGAGAAATGAATGGTAAAGAAAATACTGCTTGGATCTGTCCTCTAGTCTGTTTAAAGAAATAAATGCACAAATAGGTGTAGGCAGGGTATCTCAGCAGCACTACACTAAAAGCATCAACACAGATCTACTAAGTTACAGTACTATGAAAATATCCAGTGTGCCTTTGGACTTGAAGTCTCTGGTTTCAAGAGAGGACCAAGACTTAAAATGTTATTCTGGACAGCAGCCTTATTATGAGGGAAATATGTGGCGTGAACATAATGTTAGTGCTACCCAGCTGTTGCTTTTGCCTTCATCTTCCATTCTGTAAATGCTTATATAGTAATATAACACCATAAAATACATGAGGAATAACTTAAGAGCCTGACTGGTAAAAGAGTATGCCAATACACAAATTTTAGATAGTAGATGAAGCCCAGAAAAAAGAAAAAGAAACAGAAGGCTAAGCAGAGATTTCATGAGAATAGAGCCCGTGCTGCCATATCAAAACCAAGAAGTGAAATATTACTTTAGTTTAGGTGCCTTATAAATAAAATAATTTCTGGGATATTGAAAATCTGAGATGTCCAAACAATTGCATGACTAAATGAGCAGAAAAAGGGTAAAGGATTCAACCAAAACAACATGTAAGCAAACTCTGAACAAGTAGATGTGAGCTCATTTCCTATGGCTCAGAAATCACAAAATAAAAGCAGAACATATTAACATGTCTCTGCAGTTATTTCTGTCTACCATCCTCAAAGACTAATCAGCCTATGAATACCTCACATACTCATCCCAAAGATATACTTCATCAACTATGATAAATATTAAAATCAGCTTGAGATGGTGTGGTGATTTAACACCAGCTGGAAACCAAACTCCAAATCAGCCACTCCCCTTCCCCCTGCCCCTTCTGATAAGAGAAGGACAAAGGCAGAGACTACGGGTTGAGATAATTTACTGAAAACCAACAGCCTTGGAATAAGAAATACCCAGTAACAGCAGCAATATTAATGACAAAAGTATACAAAAGGAGAAGGTGCTTTACAGACAAATGCTGTTCACCACCTTGACTTAGCTCTGTGTGGCTGCCAGGACAAGGCAGGATGGTGGATGCTCCCTGAAGGTTGAGTCTGCACAGCCCCCGGGACACAGACAAGATGGTGGCCGTTCCCACGCAGCACCACATGGTTTCCCCAGACAAAAACAGGAGAGCAGGTGCTCCCCGCAGATGGTTTTCCCATCCCTGAGCCCAAGACAATGACAAACAATGATGGACACACCCTCAAAAAGCTGGACTGTCTGTGCTGAACCACCTGTTGTTTTCCAGACTCCTGTGCTCCACTAGTTCAATTCCACACAGTGCCATTGCTCTGCACTGCTCTGCCCCACCCCACCTGGCTCTGTGCGACTCCTTTCAGCTGGGCTGGGATCAGGCTCACCTCTGCTGCTCTGTTGCCCAGGGATACTTCCCACACCAGAACCACTTTTCAACACCGCTCCTTGGAGCTGCATCTTGGAGGAATAGGAAGGGTACAGGCAGCAGCAGAGGACAAGGTCCACAGGGCTGATCCTGGCAACCTCCCTGACGGAGAGAGGGAGGCAAAACTTTGCACTTCTAGAGGTACATTCACCATTTCATGCCCCCAAAACCATGGCCCCAGAGGCGATCTGGGCAGCATAGAATAGCACCCTGGCCATGCCACATGACGCTAAGCCATGGCCTCTCTTTGCATCCATAACAGGTGGGTATCTATGCAGGGATTCAGTCTAAGATGAAGATATCTAAATTAATAGGTGTCTGTAGGCACATCAAGTGTCTCATTCTTCATTAGGGTCCATGCAGGTGGAGTTGTAGAGAAAGCAGCTTATCCTTCTGCAGTGACCTACAATGAAATTCATCTACCTAGATATTGATGTCAAAAATTGTCTCGGTGTATAGTACAATACCTGGTTTCCAGTTGCCTTTTCAGAGGGATGCAAGTCTCATGTAATCTGTGTCCCTTAGTAGGTGTAATACACTTCCCAGTGTGTCTGAACTGGTACTAGAGGACTGTATAGAGGCAGCTGAATCCTGCCAATAATGTTTGTTCAACTAACTCATTCCATTTGCTGCAAAGGAAACTCCAGCACATACAGCACACCTAAATACCTAAACGGGAGTCTTGAACAGAATCCTGCCTCCAAAAGCTGTTACAGAACCTCTGTATGTGATAAGAAGCATGTGCCGTACAACAGACTCTTTTCTGTCAGCTGACATGGGTAGATGAAAGATAAAATTATATTATTTCAGCAGAAAGATTAAGACTGAGATGCAATTACATAAATAGTCTTGTTTGGGATATATTCCATGTTTTATTTTAGGTGTTAGAGGCTTCAGAAGCTTTTAGATTAAATAGAGTTTATGTAGTAGAACAAAGTAGGATAACTCAGGTTGGAGAGACCTCAGGAGTCTATAGTCTCATCTTCTGCAGGTCAACTGAGGTCTGACCAGGTTGCTCATTCCTTTACTTCATTCAGTTCTTGAAAACCTCCAGGGATGGAGCCTGATTGATCTTTTTGGACAATTTGTTCCGAATGAAATAGAACTCCAAGCAGAACTAGCATACCTTGTGTGCACCTTTGAGAATGTTATTTAAAGCTTAATTTTCGGGAACATGTAGGCATTGCATGCAGTCCTGAAGAGGCTGAGCTGGAGGAAGAAAATTATTTAATTAGACAGCCACAGAAACTGGCAAATTATGAGAAGTTTTGCAATAAGTATCATTAATAAGTTCACTCTGGATGCTATGTTCCTCTTTCAGGACAAGAGATGAGAACAGCCTCACAACAGATCACGATATGTACAGTGGTCAGTACATGACACCAGACTCCATCTTTCCTCCATAGTTTGTACTGCATGGTGTCCATCCATCTGTTCTCAAGAAATTAGGTTGCAGATACCGAAAAGTAATGTAAGGTTAAAAGACTGAGAAAGAGGAAACTAAACCCAGAAAGAAGAAACTAAACCCAAAAGATCTTACCAACAATATTTAAACCAGACTGTATCTTGGACTCTCTAGAGCCAACTAACATGATTCATTTAGCAAAGAAGGCACTATACCATAACTGGGGAACATATGTGTGTTTACAGTGATATCCTCTTTAATCATTTGCAGGTGTATTAAATCTTTTCTATTCACAGTAGGTTTCATTAGCGGTGTTTGAGATGTGTTTTCAACAAGAACAGTGACACTTAACCTCTACCAAAAGGCTTTCTGAGAGAGAAACGGGTAGTTCCTATCTCACCATATACCTGTCATGTCTAAATTTGCTCATTTATAAGGTCAGAGAAGTATATGCAAAAAAGCCCCTAGTACCAAGAAATTATACCCACATGCATCAAAGTAGTTTAGCCAGTTAATGAATTGTGGACATGTGTTCATGGCCAAATAACCCAGAACTTTAGAAGCAATTTAGTCAGTTTGAGAAACAAATTGAGTTTGGCACTTTACACAATTGTGTAATGGAATGTTTAATTAAAAATTAAGAAACTTGTCCAACCTTTGTATTTCCTGGCTCTGATTTAGCTAGGGTTGTTATATAACCTTTCTTTTATGAGAGAAAATTACATTCTGTCTGTGAACTATGGAAACTTTTCCCACATCAGCCATGGAGACAGAAGCAAGGTCACCATCCCCTATCCTTTTTTCTAAGGGCCAAGTGTCAAAGGGACATGGAAAACATAAAAACCTCCAGGTCATGATCCTTTCTCTTCTGCTACCTTAAAAAAACAAAGGAATTTTTTATTTGAAAAATTGGGGGAAATTTTGCATAGAGCATAAAAATTGTCAACATTTAGAAGAAATACATTTCTTCTTAGTCCATTAAAATCATACACAAGACTCTCAAAATTCATTCAATCTGATATTATGACTTGCAAAGTAAGCTACAAATGTTCAGATCAACATGGAATCAGCAGCTATTAGTTCTTAGAATAGTAACTAGTGTTCATACTAGAATCTTCAACAGGAAAAATATTGTTGCTGTTTACCATTTGGGATCAGTGCATTTTAAGTTAATTTTCAGATGAAGTGATGCAGTACTTTGCTGCAGGCAATACTGATTCAGGACACTAGAGTTTCTTTACATCCTCAATATGCAGAGCACAGAAAACACACCTCTAATTCAGAGACAAGCAAGCATTGATTTTGGACATTAGTTCTTGATTTCATAGCTTGTTAGTTGAAGTAAATGAGGAAGAGCAAAGAGAGAAAAGGGGGATAAGAGCTAGGAATAATAATAATAATAATATGATAAATAGCATCTTTTAAAATTGAGTTTACTATTATTGTAGGAAAACAGCAGCTGGCAAATACAGGGAACCCACAACACAAAATGAGTGTGGAATGGGAAACTTCCTCCAAAAGGTGCAGCATCTGTTTTCTCATCATCCGCTCTCAACTACCAGCTGGAGCAGAGAGATGCTGCACTTGCTTCCTATCACTTTAAGTCTTCTGGCATTATAAAGGTTTGTGTACCCCTACGTCTCCAACAGTGAGTGCCTCCTTCTGGATGCTGTACCTACTTCTGTTCCTTTCAGGCTGCATTTTAGTGCACCGAGACCAGGCCTTAAGACCCAGCAGAGGTGACTGGGAAGAAGAGGGATTAGGTGAAAGAACCTGACTCATATGAAAGATTAAAATACAAACAAATAAAGAATTGCTTACCATGTCTTTCCAACAAAAGAATAAGGGCAATCAAATAAACCTAAAGGGGTGGCTGGTCACCCCAAAAAAGAATGTAGTTCTTCTCAGTGCAGGTGTAAGCTGTGTTCATTAAATACATACCCACCTCTTCATCAAGAGGTTTTTGACCTGCAGGGTGCTGAGCATTCAGAGAGTATCCTGATGTCCTGGTAATCTGGGCATCTCCCAATGGCCATTGGCAATGACATGATGCAGAATCAGATGGACTGGTGTAGTCATCCTTCCTGTTTTCCCTGTCTGTATTTCCCTCATGTTAGGAATTGTTAACAGCCTTCAGAGTCCCTCTTTAACGCTCAGATAGGTGATCCCTAATAAGTAGCAGAAGATGAAGAGCAAATACACCTCCTGATTCTAATTTTCCACTGTAGGTACCAATAGGAGACACAATATGGGCCAGTATTTCTCCATTAAGAATAAGCAAAAGAAAATGAACACTCCGACCAGACACATTCTCCTGAAATCAGAGAGCTTCAGGACTTGAATGAATACTGATGAACACTGAAATGTTCACTGAAATCAGCTGATTTTTCCTGTGGAAAATATCCTGGGATCTTGTATGGAAGTGAAAGTAAAGAGATCATGGAAACCATGACAGCATGCAACTAAGTGAAAAACATTAAATTTCAAGAAAGTCTAGCTATTTAAACAACTGCATAGCACTCTCAAATAACCTTGAATGAAGTCTTCAAATATTTTGCTGAATATTTTCAGTAAGGATTTCAGAATCGTATCATGGAGACAGCTAAACCTTGGCACACACTCTATCAAGCAACAACTAAAATGTATCTTATAAACTCAAACAAATCTAACAAACGAGAAAAATCCCAGGTGGAAAAATATATATTTATGCAAATGTTCCAAAATAAGATGATTTTGCACAAAATGTAAAGATATAATTATGGTTTTAAAAGTACAGTACCCCACTGAAGAAATCTTTATACTTGGCAATTATATTCCAGTAAATTGGATCATTTTCAGCATATGGAGAGTTACATGTGAGGTCCTACTGCATTAATTTAAAGGTCATAGCTTCAGCGGAGAAGTGATTTCTCAGCATGTGTCCTCTGCCCTTGACTTTATTATGGTTTACTCATTCTTAATATATCTGTTTATCAGTTTGGGATCCTTGCTGGCTACACCATGCATTTTTACAGCAAACATAACAAATGAAAGGATAATTCTATGGAAATGAAATCTGAAAGTTTGAAAGATTTATTGAGTAAGGAAAAAAAATCACTACATATGAATTAGAGGGTATCTGGCTCTTACTATTTAAATGTGTCTGCAGATATTTAGCTGTAGGTTAGATCTGGCTAGAATATTTCATTTGGCCTTGACTAATTTTTCATAGCTCTTTCCTTCATAGAAACACATGAGACCTGTATTTACATAAATAGATTTAATCTTCTGATCCAACAAGTAAAATGGCAGTTTCGAGAAAGAAAAAAGCGGCTATTTACTCAAAACATAAAAGCATCTTAGTCTGTTGTGTACCTGCATTTTTAAGGATATTGATATTAAAAGTGCATAATGTAACTTGTAAAAATGTCAACCTCTGTAGCATGTAAGTCGAAAAACAACAAAAACTTTTGATATTTGCACCAGCCTTGGAGAAAAAGCAAGTGAGGGAAGACAACAAAGCTATATAGTCACATTGTTAATAAAAAGCCCTTTTTATTCTCTAGAGATTGGTGGACTGAAAATGTTAAGGCTAGGCCTCTACTTTTATTTTTGTGAATAAATAAAGAGAGATCGTTAAATATCTGATACTGCTTTTTTAATTGTATATTTTAGAATAAAAAGTGTACCAGAGCAGTACTTCCCACTTATGTTATAAATTGCTGTGAAGAGGTCTTATTGTTATAAATTGATATAAATTTTAATGGTTACAGGGGGAAGGGATTTATGTGGTTGTATGGTGTTCTAACAATTTTATGAAAAAACCAAAACTTAACAATGGATTTCACCTAGGTACTTTCACTCTGCAAATGGTTCATGGAAACAAGAATGAAAAGCAAGTAAACAGAAACAGTTCTTAAAATTAGACAGCTCCTTAAATCCCTTTTTAATTTGGGAATTACATTTTGACTCTATGTGTGTATACAGAATGCATGATATGAAGATTGATAATAAATTAGCTAGTCTAGACTGAACTGTTATACAAATGCACTAGGCAGAAGGTGGTAACATTCCTATTTCTGCCTCTGAGTTTACTGTTAGAAGTCGTGTAATACATTTTATTAAGATGTCAGAAAACTGCAGACGTGCTCCTAGGCTCGCTGAATAAACTGCGCAATTTGGATTAGCTCACTAAAGAGCTTAAGTGAAAAGAACTGGAGATGCTCTCTGGTCTATTTTAAAGCTCAGAAAGAGTTGCAAAATGAAGGCTCTGCTAAAAAAATAATGAAAAGATGGAAAAGGAAAAAAATAATGAAAGATGGACAATCAGTTGTTTAAGGAACAGAGAGTACTTGTAGGTAGAAAGTGTGTATGAAGAAGGGAGCAGGAACACTACCACAAAAATGGAGATTAGGTTCATGATAGACTGACTAGATTGATAAATTGTCACACAAAGAATGAAAATAGGTTGCTGATGGTCAGAAGACATTCACATAACTCCTACACCAGGCAGGTAAAAATCCGCCATTCCTTTGTACTGACACTACAGCACTAAAATAAATAATAAAAATGAAAAGTATAATCTCTTTGTAGGAGTGAGTTTGCTCAGTTTGAACTAATGATCTCTAAGGTCCCTTCCAGTCCAAACCAGTCTATGGTTCTATGATGCTTTGAGACTCATATTAACTGGGAAGAAATGGATTACCTGCTGGGTAAAGTGAGAGAAGGTGGTTTGGGGGCTGATGTTTTGGGGGCTGACTCCATCTCTAGACTTGATTTTCTGTGTGACCTTGAGTGAGGTATCCAGGGTCAAATGTACTTCTTATGTTTTATTCACTGTTTTCATTAACATGAGTCTTTCCCTTCAGTAGGGTAATGAGAATTGTCTTCCCCCTTTTCAGGCATTAATTCCTTTGGTTGAAATAATTTTTTCTTTTCTCTTAGCTCCATTACCTTAACTGAGCTATATAAAATGTAAACTTAGATGCTGCTAGACTGGGCAAAATTTGGCTCTCTGCATTGCAGAATTTCATGTACAAAAATGATGACAGAAATGGCAGTCTGACTCGGGGAGATACAGCAAGCCTAATTCATTGGAGCCTTTGAAATGCAGTTTAGAAATGAGAAAAACCTGTGGGATCTGGTTTCAGGCAGATACAGTAATAGACTTTTTGCCTCCTAGATGGAGCTAAAGCACTTGTCTCCTGTATCTTGGCTTGTTGGATGGAGGAAAGCAAGTAACCTGACAAACATAATTGTCTGCTCTTGCATTTTTTTATTAGTATTACCTGCAATTTTTTACATTCCTGAAGAACACATTTTACAGAATAAAAATTAAAAAGCTCGGTCTCCATTTTGCAAGGACAATCATTTGTGAGTGTAAGACAGGATAATGTTTACAGAGCCATTTTCTACTTCTCTTCAGGCAGAGACAGTGCTGCTCACTGCTTCAGCAAGCACTGCCAGGTGCCCAGTTCAGCTTCCTGGAAGATTGATGTTCAGTTTTCTTCCTCCTAGTCCTCATGAAGGATAGATAAAGGACTTCTGCACCCAGGACAGAGACTGAACATACAGCCTAGATGAGACCTTTTCAGTGTTTATAAAGGAAAAGATGCCACAGTGCTGAAAGGGAGGAATTTGAAAATGGAACCCACAAAACAAGGTACCATCTTGAGCTGAGTATAGACACAAAAGCAAAGCAAACCTTGCAGCTTTTTTTACATGTGAACAAACACAATTCTAATAAAATCTTGCAAAAAGCCCAGAGGGGCAAATGCAACAGTGCCATTCAAATCTATATATTCTGTTTCTGGGAAGGTCATACAATATTAGGAAAAGGATGTTCCTTTCAGAGTTCTAGTGAAACTTCAAAAGTGCATACGTACGTCTCTGTGTCTATCTACGCAATTCAGTACCAATAAGTATACTGAGCCACTTAATTTTCATAGCCTCATTTGTGGTGAGTGTCAGCAATTCAGTCTACTCTACCTACCCACATTTGGGGGTGATGAGACTAAAAGAAGAAATGGAGGAGGCATATCAAAACAACCATCGGGTGAAAGTGGAAAGGGAAGAGACAAAAACTCTTCACACTGTACAGAAATACAGAAGACTCACAACAGATATGATCAGAGTCTAAGAACACTAAAAAAGTAAAACCACCATAACTAAAGAAGACTTTTTAGGTTTAAAAAGAGGAAGAGTATGAAGAGGTGACTGGTGTCCAGTGTACCAGCTGCAGCTCAGTGTCAACTAGCATCTGGGAAAAAGATCCTGGCTATCTGGAA
>VYZT01034728.1:184311-275112 GCA_013400735.1 Pomatostomus ruficeps | reverse complement strand
CCGAGAGGCGGCTCCCGGCACCGAACCGGACCGGACCGGGCCGGACCGCGCGTGGGGCGTGCGGGGCAGCGCGGGGCGGGCGGGGCCGGGATGCCCCGAAAGGTTCGGCGGGGGCAGCGGGGCCGCCGGGCAGCGCAGAGCGCTTCCCAGCCCGTCGGAGTCACCCGCTAAAAGTTGATGTAAATGTTGTAATTTCAGGCGCTTTTCCAGCACTTTTTTATACAGTTTGGCCGCCCGAAGGTCTGTGTTCCGCGAGGCGAGGGCTCGGCCGTCCACACGCAAAGCCCGACTTACTTAATTATTTGTCTTACGCTCACCCCATCTGTTTCTCCTTTATGATAGGGATCTCTGCTTTTAACTGCTGCAGTGTTGGGGCTCTCTCTTTTTTATTTTTTTTTAATTCTTTTTTTTTTCTTAAAAATGAGGGATTCAACAACAAAACTTCGCCAGCTTTCGCGTCCTATTTTAAAAGCAACTGATGTCTTTATTTTCTCTGACACATCTGGGCAAGTTTCATTTGATATCCATGGCCATGGCAACTCACATTCCCGAATGAAAAAAAAAAATGGACAGGCGAAAAAAAAGTCAGATGAAATGTTGCATAAGTTGCGTGACGTAAAAAGCAGATGCTTATTTACTCTTTATTTGTGAAGGGGGAAAAAATAGAGGAGCGTGGAAAAGGGGAAGTGAAAGATGTCTCTGGATCATCATCAGCTTTTCTGTGAACCTGAACAACAGCAGCAACCTGCGTTTGATTAGGGGATCTCAAAGTGGATAATCCAGCGCCCTCAATTTGAAAACAAATATGTTGTTCAATCTCAAGGTTGCCATCCCTGCTTTGGAGCTAATTATGGGGGTAAAAACCCCCCACCCCCGACAAAATCCGTCAGGTTTCCTCGTCTCTCCCTTGCTTTGCTCGCTGCGCAGCGATGCAGGGCTCCTGCTGCTGCTCCTGCTCCGGCTCCAGCTCCGCGGGCGAGATCCGATCGACTGCAAACTTTGCGCGTCTTGGCTTTCGCAGCAGCAGCAACAGCAGCAGAAGCAGAAGCAGCAGCACTTTCCCCTCCTAGACAGATGTGTTGCATTAAATAATCCTTCGGTTACAATCGACTCATAAAGGAAATCATATTTAAAATGCCGGGATTTATTTCTTTTTTGTGTTCCGAAAAGCTGCTTCTTTCCCCCCCGAAGAGCGTCTCAGTTTCATGGCAAGTGGAAGGAGGGTTGGAGGCGACCCCTTTAATTTAGTTGTTCGAGAGAAAAAGGTTTCAGCTTTTCAGTTCTTTCTGTCTGAGTTAGGAATAGAAAATATTTTGCACCCTTCACCCTTTTACGTGGAAAAAGGTACAGATCGGGATAAAGCGCACTTGTATTATTTCACTTTTACTGCTTTATGCGTGAAACAAAAAATTGCCCCGATTGCGTGACTGCCGCCAATACCCAGGAAAGCTTTTCCCTCCCAATTAAGGGAGAATACCTGAAGGGTGTTTTCTTGACCTCAGTGTAAAACTGCTAAAAAATAATTTTGAGGCTTTGCCCCGCTTTAAAAAAAAATAAATAGAAAAATAATCCACAAGAAACAAAAAGAGCCACGCGGGGAATAGCCAGCGAATTTTTTAAAATGTCCAGCTGTAAAAATACGGGAAAGCACCCGCTGAAGTCTGTGTGCCCGCCGCGCTCTGGGGAGGCGGGCGGTGAGGAGCGGGGTGCGGGTGCGGGTGCGGGGTGCGGAGCGCCCGCAGCCACGCTGCACCTGCGCGGGCATCCCCGCTCCGCCAGGCACCGGGACGGGCCCCCGGCCCCCGGGACAGCGGCTTTTCCACTCGGGTGGGTTCGTGCCCGCCTGGTGAAACCGTATCCCCGAATAACCCCCGCCCCAGCACGGGCCGCCGCAGCCCCGCAGCCGGCCCGGGGTAGCCCCAGCCACCCAGTAGCCTCATAAAGAGACAGAAGGTGATCAGATTAGGGGAACACACGTGAATAAGGAGGCACTTGTTACTTTTACACTTTATCACCACTTTTTTACAGGCAATTTAGTGCAGTCAAGGTAGATCCAGATCCCTCCAACCATCTGAGATAGTAAAGTAGCACTTTCCTAAGTTTCAGCAGGTTTTCCTGCGCCTGTAATTTGCCTCAGTCTAGTACTTAAAAGGCTTGATTGAAAAACAGAGCCGGCGAGTTTATTTGCCTGTTTAAGGCTGTCCGGGAATTTGTTTTCGAGCAGGGAGATGTTTGCCGTGTCCCGGCCGCCGGCCCTCTCGGCGGGGCTGTTTATTTGCCATCGCTTTACCATCGCCTCCGCCTCCGGGCGCCTGCACCGCCGCGGGCACCGGCTGCCGATGTCGCGGGGGCGGCAGCGCGGGCGGCCGGATATGCCGGGCACATTTTCACCAGGCGCTTCATTAACCCTTTTCAGGGCGGAGAGAGCGCGTGTGGCTTTTCGCTCCCTCTTTCTGCCCTTCCCTCACTCCTTCTCTCCTCTTCTGCTCTCTCTTGCTTTCTTTCTCTCANTTTTCTTTTCTTTTCTTTTCTTTTCTTTTCTTTTCTTTTCTTTTCTTTTCTTTTCTTTTCTTTTCTTTTCTTTTCTTTTCTTTTCTTTTCTTTTCTTTTCTTTTCTTTTCTTTTCTTTTCTTTTCTTTTCTTTTCTTTTCTTTTCTTTTCTTTTCTTTTCTTTTCTTTTCTTTTCTTTTCTTTTCTTTTCTTTTCTTTTCTTTTCTTTTCTTTTCTTTTCTTTTCTTTTCTTTTCTTTTCTTCTTTTTTCTTTTCTTCCTCCTTTTTTCCCTCCTCCCTTTTTTCCCCCCTCCTTCCCTTTCTTTCCTCTCCCCATTTTCCATCTTTCTCTCTTACTCAGAGCCAACAGCCGCCCCCGAATTCGGGACCAACTTTGTGGTGCCGTGCTCGGTGATGCTGCCCGGGGCTGAGCCCGGGGCTGAGCTCTGCGGTGCCTCCTGGCTGCTCCCCGGCCACCCCGGGCCGGCCGCGGTGCCGGGGAGAGAAAGGACACAAAAGAAAAGGACTGTCCGAGAGGCGAGCTCCTTATTAATCCAGCCCTGCTTGTAAATGAAAAATGTAACCCTTGTTAATTAACGCTGTTTACATGGGGTACAAGAAACTTAAGAAATGTTTCCACAAAGGGGAAGGAACTGTTTACAAAACTCTTTCAAAAGTGTGACATATTGCTGCAGTTCCAGCACTAAAAAGCCAAACACACTTACACGCCTTTGAAGTTGGCTGGCTGAGGCAACATTATTTGACTCGGATTCAGATATTGCTTGTGGGTATAACTAATGGCTTTTACCTAGTTAGTGGGCTGGGAGGGGCGAGGGCCTGGGCGCCGTGGCCATTGGGTCCCTCTGGAGAGCTGGGGCTGGCTCCCCGCCAGCTCTGTACAATGTCAACATTGAATATTTGAATTCCCAGACTCTATTTAACAACTTTCTAAATAAATAAACTCATTGTGTGTCTGTGTTTAAAATTATTTCACCTCTTTCATGAAAGCTGCAGCATCTTATTACACCGGCCTCTCGAGCTGCTTTTCCCCCTTTTCTTTCCAAACAAACACAAACGGAGCTGAGCACTTTCGGGGTTTTTTTTTTGTTTTTCGCTGTCTCCTATCTCTCCCTCTCTCCCCTCCTCACTTTCTGTCTGTCTTCTCGCAAAGCACGAGTGGCAGCTGCTCAGAGATCCCACCACGTCCTGAGTGGGACAGCGCTGTGCAGCCTGTTATCTAATCATAACTAAAACCAAAGCCAGGTTCACCAAGTCGGTTAAATATTAATCATTTCTAAAAGGAGGCCCAAGTGAGTGCCATTGCTGCAGCAGTGCCCTGTACATACTCAATCATTTTGGCTGCCATACCCTAGGCGGGCTCCAGGGACAGCTTTCATTGTTGTTTGCCATAAATGGCTATTAGTGTTCATATTCACCTATTCACCTACTTATTTAAGTGCACGTAAGTGTGGATGTGGCTGTGCTTATGGAGCTGTGTGCACACATGTGTGTTCAGAACATACTTCTCTGCTTATGCCACGGAGATGTATTTATTTATGTGTGTAATACCCATGCCTGTGCGTGCACACACAGAGAGAAAAGAAGGTAAATCCATTTGGTTTGTAATTGTAATTAATATCAGTGCAGTGTATAGTTTAGAGGGAATTGTGGTATGCACAGGCTCCTGGGGTGTTTGTGGTTCTGACACCAACATCTGTACACCCACAGAGGCTCTGAAACAGTCTGGATGGTTGCAGGGAACACAGAGTTGATGTGCAGCAGCCTGGGTGTTGTTCCCTGGGATGCTTCCCAAATGCATTAATTTTGTGCTTCCGTGGCAGGAGAATCCATTGTAAAATATTTATTGGCTTCCCATGTAAGTGAAGGTGGCTGGGCAGAGAAGGAATTTCTGCCTGTCCTGGGGAGCACAGCTCCCTGATAAAGCTGTCTGAGCTGCTGAAGAAGGAAGTGGGATGAATTTTCTGCCAGGACAGGTATGTGGTGGAAGAAGGAAAGTGTTGGTGGTTGCTGCAGCCCAGCGTGGATGAGGAAAGGGCAGTGGGGAAGCAGATGGAGTTTTATAAATCTCAGCTAATGAAACCTTGTCCACAGAATTGCCTTGCTTTGCAGTAAACCACGTTTTAAACAAATGTACTTTAGCTTTGGAAGGACTTGTTCAGACACTTAGGTTTTCAACCAAGAATTCATAATATTTGTTTATTTAAAATTTAACTAGGTTTGCTGTCATTTTTGGAGCAAGTCGGTGTTCTTTTGCTGTAATTTAATACAATCAGTTTTACATCATTTCAGTTTAGTTAGGCAAGAAGTGGCTTATGAAGAGCAGAAAGAGATTTAATCCCACAAGGTTTTCAAACTAGCAGATGCAAGTGTCATGCTATTCAGTAGACAGAGCTAGAACTGGACAAATGCATATTAGAAATGCAGTTTATATTTTAAGTAGTGAAGGTATTTAACCAGTAAAACTATTTACTGAGAGCTGGGTGGGTTTCAACATCAGTGGAATTCCTTTGTCTTAATTAAGGTTGGCTGTTTTTCCAAAAAGATATGAGCTAATCCAAACAGGAATTAATTTAGGGAATTCCTGTAGCCTGTGTTATACAGGGGTAGCAGACCAGACCACTCTTCCTGGTTTTATAATCCGTGCACCCAGTTAAAGCAGGGCAGTTTCATATGGAGGCATAAGCTCAAGGCTGGGATCACAGGAATGCACTTAAAAACGAAATGGTCATTAAAAAGCCCAGGTTCAGCTCTGACAACGCAGCACCAACGTCTGGCTCCAAGTGTTTTCCACCCTCAGCACGGCTTACCTGGACCCCAGGCACCCTCAGGAGTGCCCTGGCCCCAGCCCCGAGGGCAAAGGCAAGGACGGGCTTTTCGGAGATGGGAAAGAGGAGCAGGGTGTAGGAGCTGAGGTTTGGGCACAGAGGACGGGGTCTGGGGTCAGTGGTTTTTTCGCTGCTCTCTGATGGGTTTCCAGTGGGTTCCTGCAGTGTTCCTGTGCAACAGGTTACTGCTGCAGTCCTCAATGCCCAGTACAGATCATGATATGGACCAGGAAGCATCAGGAAGCACCTCCAGGACCCCTTTGCAGCAGAAGCTGCTGGAGGGAGGCGTTTGCTGGCAGAGAAACAGCAAGGTGGGGAAGGGATGGAGAAGCTAAGGAGGAGTGGATGTTGTTGTGCCCAGCACTCTCTCTTTTGCATTGCCATTTTAAATCAAAAAAATCAAAATTCTCAGGGCATAAAGCAGCCCTGCCTGATCACTCATTGACTTTATGTTCCCTCCCTTTTGTTTGCATTTCCAGGCTAATGCTGAGGCATTGCCTTCTCCAGTGCTGCTGGAAGAAAGGGCAGCCACAGATACGTGTGGGAGGAGGGAAGCTAGCCTGCAATGAATATTGTATTTGGTGCTAAATATGTAACAAAAGGAAAGAAATGTGAGTTAATCCAGCAATAAGAGTTGGGAAGTGAAATACAATTCGTTTTATTTCAGGGTTTAATGCTGTGGTCTGTTTCAGTGAAGCATTATCTTTTAAACTGGGATATATGCAACGACATAACCCCCACTACCTTGAGGGAATGTCAGAGTTTGATCTCCGAATAAAGGAAATTCGGAGTTAAGGCTGAAATGTACCACATGGCCTCCAAGTCCCAGGAACAACAGGAGGCAAGGAAGTATCTAAAGCTATGGGCTGCACTTTAAAACGAGTTCAGCAACTACCAAGCCGCCAGCGCTCGCTGCAGATCCGCAGCACGGATTGAGCTGGGATTTGTATTGACTAGAGAGAGGCTGGCGCAACAGGATCTGTGATGATCTCCAGTCTTTTTGGAAACCTTGGCTGATCTGTGATGAGCATGAGAGTTTTATGGTGGAAGGATTACAGTTCTGGGCTTAATTTATGCAAAAGAAGCGCTCTTGTCTCCTTTGACACCAATAGCTTTTGTTTAGAAAATCTCATATTGGAGCAAAATTTTGGTTCAGAAAAGAAATACACCCACATTACAGCTTTATTTCTTTTCTGAAGAATTGCTTATATGTCTGAGTGGGTGCACTACATTTTAGCCCTGTTTAAACTCCAAACTAAATTTAAATTGCCTGTAAAATAATCCGCAGAATGGAAACTGCCACACGATCGTAGCCCTTGCTCCCTGACCCAAACCCATATTCCATTGCAAAGCAGCGCGCTGCTCTGTTCCGTGATTACAGTAAGTTAGAAACCAGAAGAGCAAAACTTCTATGAATAGGTTATTTTTGGCAATTGCATCACCAATTATGTATAAAATTTCAAAAAATATGAGTTCTGCCAGTTTGATCTCTGAGATGGATACAGAAAATGAAAGCTTTGAGACTGCTGTAACATCATACTATTTTGTCTATTAGATATCATTAGATTACCAGAATACTGAGACCTTCATATCAACCAGTCTAACAAAAATTTCCCAGGTGGTTTAAATTAAAAAATTAGCCATAAATGTATTTTGTATAATGTAATTTATTATGGATGTTTATTGTGTGCAGTGGGAAAATGTTTGGTTTCGGGTGATCTTACCGTATAACATGTGCCCTACTGAAACTGTTTACACTGAGGCAGCCTGGAAAAGCCCTGGTCTAATTCTGAGACCGGCCATGCTACACGCTCTGAAAGCCACAGGAAGGCAGAGCCCTTCCCCTGGAAAGCCAAAGGGGCAACAGCATCTTGTGTGGGACATGTGCAACATAAAATCAGGCAGAGGGGAGAGAGCTGAGTGGCAGAGAAAGCTGGAGCATGGCTCAGGGCAGCGCTGTTTATCAGGGAAAATGGGATAAAAAGGTTTGCAGCTTGCAGCAGGTCCTGTTATACTGGGATGGCAGGCTCACCTGTGTCCAAGGGATATTTTCTCACATATTCCATGTTTTATGAAGCCTCCTTTGATTTCAGCTGGGTGTGGTGAGCAGGGCTCTGTACTGATGCCCACCTGTGACTCCAGGTTTGCCCTTCTGCAGCAGAGAGAGGGGATTAACTCGGCCTTAGGGCCCCTGTGATGGACTCATCCATCCTCTGCTGGGATGCTGCAGCAGGGAGCTGATGGCTTCAGGAAAATCATCTCCCGCCTCCTCTCTTGTTCTGTTGCACAAAGTCCACATGCTGGCAAGGGTGAAATCATTCCTCAGTTTAAAAAAAAAACAAGCCCTCAAAAACTTCCCCCCCTGCCCCAAGCTCCTTCACACATGTATTAACACCAAACTGGCAAATCCAATGGAAAAGGATTTTGCGTTTTGGCAGCAGAGCTGGCTTAGAGCTCACTGTGGCCTTATCCCAAACCCACTGGAGCTGAAGGAGCTTGTACCGACTTCAGCAGGCCTTGGGCTGGGTCTGGCTGGGAGGAATCTGCTTCCCTCCATCCTCGGGGCCGGGGGGGTTATCAGCAGCTCTTGCTCTGCGGTGAGCCCCAACATGTGATGCTGTAACAGATACCTGGATTTACATCAGCCTAAGTGAATTAGGTTGGCCCTATAATCTGGCCTCATTTAAGAGTCATTTTAGCCATTAGGATGAAATGTGAACGCTGCTGATGGGGGGACTGTGGTGACTCTGAACCCTCATTTCCCACCGTTCCCCATCTCTCCTGTGGGTTGAGGACCTCTGAGGGCTGTGCTGGGCACTTGGGGGGTGCAGGAGGGGTCCAGCACCCCTGGCTTGCACTTCAGGGCTCTCCATTCCAAGGACTGTGGTTCTCCAAACAGCCTGAATTTGTACCTTCTGAACAAATAGCTCTGCTGCTGAAAGTACCTGGTGCCTCCAGTAAATGTTCCATTTATTGCCTCCCGATTTCATCTCAGACAAACAGAAGGTATGTGAGAGACAAGCACCAACTGCTGGAAAAAAATCACCCCAAACATGTCTAAAGCACAGCTTGAGTCACTGGTGGTGCCTATATTTTTGATTTAAAAACCATTTAACATTTCCAACGTTTGACAGCGATGATTAACCTTCCCCTCTTGAAAACTCTTTGTGATTTGAACTTACCGTGGCACGTTTTATTTACTTGTACCTTGGTGAGGAATTAAGCAATGCTTTTGGTGAGTTTTAATCTTTCCCATTCTCTTTGTGGCTCTGTTTAAAGGCAAAAAAAAGGAAATATGCTGTTTGAAATAATTTTGAAGTGATGTTTCTATTTTACTTTTTTTAGGCTCTTGATGTATTTTTGGCTACAGGGACTGGCATGGAGCATTGGTCTAAGAATATACAACACTGAAAAGCAAAGTGATATCAGCTGTATCTGAGCTTACTGCACTGCTTTACGCTTTTGCTGTTTCACTGTTACTGTGCCATGATAATGATGATTTACAGCAATAATGAAGGCTTCTTAATTGTAAAATACAAACAGCATGAGATATTTGTCCTGATTCTTTTGGTTCATATAGAAAGCAATATTTCAGTAGTCACTGGCTGCCTGTGAAAATGCTATTAAGCAGCTATGCTCTGCCTGAATAATTACTGTCCAGGAGTTTGTGCTTCCTAATAAAGCCAAGGTAACTGAGAAATGAAGAAATTATGCACTAGGTCACTCCAGATGGTGCAGATCAGAGAGATCGGAGTGAATAAACCTGTGAAGTGCCTTAAATATCAGCAACCAGCCTCAGAATGAGAGAAAAGGTGAAATTATCTGTACTGTACCAATGCCCTGAGTGAAAACTGAGCTGAGACTGAGCCAGAAGGGGTGGTACAGAGTCAGACCCAGGATGGGATGCAGAAAACCTTCCCAGCTGGGGCTTCTACCATGCACCAAGCTGAAGGATCAGTCATGGACCAAACGCAGAAGATTTATTTCCAACCTGACATTATTATTTATTATACCTTGAATTAAAACAGCAACCACAGAATGCAGCCAGGACTGGATCCCTATTGTGCTGAGCTCTGTGCGAACACGGGCAGCCCGCACAGAGCTCAGGCCCTGAGAAATGCAGATTAAACTTGGGGTCTGCTGCCCTACACGTGCAATTACAGCATCATTGGAGGCAGTAATAAAATCCTGAGGAGAAATGGATGCTTTAAGGAAAATCCACGGAGTCAGGACTCCATGGCCTGCACACGGGTGGACGTGCTTCAGCTTTAATCACATCAGCCCTCTCCCCCTATTAGCAAATGGCCCCCCTGGCTCTGCTTTAGCCGACCCTGTTATTTTTGGCCGTGTCCATAATCTTGGGTGATCAAGCTGCATTAAGGTATGAGTATCCTTGCAACATCACCTGCTTGCTTTCAAAGAAAACAGCCCTGAGATTCGCAGGGAAGGAAGAAGGCAAGGCCGGCAGGTAATCCAGCAATATAAAATCCCTGGATTGTGGTTCCAGCCCGCTTTCCACGCGGGCGCTGCGAGAGGGACCTGAGCAGTGTGGCTGGCAAGAGCCAGCAACCAAAAAGTCCCTCAAGCCTATAAGGTTTATTAAGGCTCTTTTTAAGTCCGTGCCAATAAAAAGGGTCCGCACAACCTCTGAGTGAGGCTCCATAAGCTCAGTTTTATGTTCGGATAATTTGGAGCCAAACCGTCACGGAGTTCACATAGCGAAATACCCCACGGAGCATCGCAAACTGCGAAGAAAATATACCGAGGAAAGAGAGGACTGATAATTTTATGGTTTTCCTTGAAGTTAAGCAGTAAAATGGGCTTTATTTAGCATTTTCTGAACTTCTGATTGCAATTTTGTTACCAGCGTAACGGTTTTAGATATAAGGTTTTGTAAATAGAGAGAAATGTTAGAAACCAAGGTCCTGCAGAGTTTGGATCTGCCGTGGGAAGCAGCACCACACACCCCAGTTCCCAAAATGGATCAGACCTGGGCTGACTTTTGGGTCAGACCCCTGGGCAGGACATGGCAACAGCACTCAGCTCTGCTGTGGAAGGCTGAAGGCTGAGCCCAGCATGGCTGGGTAGCCCTTGGAAGGGATAATCCTTTAAAGAAAAGGAATAGTTTGACCCAGGGCCAGGGATGAGCAATGTACACTTATTTTTGGAGGGTGGAGCATTTATAATTTGAAATACATTTAAGAACCCCATTTTTTTACAGTTGAGGTGATCATAACAATCTCCAGGCTCATTTTCTAAACCAGGCTATTAAAATCATTTGTCCCTCAGCCTTTTGGCTGCGCATAAACCTCGGTCCAGAATTCACAAGATAAACCTCCGCTATGTTTGTTCCTCACACAATAACTATTTTACACTTGGCATGGCTCATCTTTGAAAAATCTATTTTACAATGTAATAATTCACACCCACTTCTCTTTGGGAAGTCATTTATAGAAGGGAAATTAAACATGGCTGGGCACTGGAGGGAGTACTGCTGATACATGCAACAGCTCAAAATGTTGAGGGAAGTGGTTATGGATATGGGAGAAGATGTCATCTCGACCTTGGCGGTTTGTTTATTAGACACTAAATCACAGACATTACTTCTTCCAGTTCTAACTGGTCTGAGGACTCAGATATAACCTTAGAAGCCCTTTCTGGGGTTTTAAACAGAATTTAAACCTCATCAGTGTTCAGTACTATTTATGCAGCTTGAACGAGACAAGGGAATGCAGAGACCACCGTGGGAACGGGAAAAAAAGTGAAGAAACTAGGAATAAAAAAGGAATATTAATTCCAATGATTGCATTTCCTTTTCATATATTGCACTTCCTGATGCCACAGCGCAGAGAGAATGAGGAAATATTTGATGTGTTTTATACCCACTTTGTTTATGCACCTCGTGCGTGTGACAGCCAACAAGCATCAAACTTGTCCTGCCAGTGTTCCTAGAAAGAAGGGCTGCCTCTCACTGCCAGCAGCAAAGGTAGCACTGGAGATAAGCTGGAAGTGAGCAGAGAGTAGGCAGGGCTGGTGGGGGGAAGAGAGCTGGGAGATGGGACGTGTCTGGTGGATCACTGTCAGACCCTCGAGCAGAAAGAGGCAAAACCACCGGCTCTGCTGGCTCCTTTCTGTGCAGGAATAATTCAGGACATCTGTTTAAAGAGATGATTGGTGCTTTTCAAATACTAAATAGGCCCTGAATATGCTGTTCTCTTGCTTTCCTCTCCTTCCCCAGTTATTTATAAATATATAAAAATACATATAAATATATATAAATATATATAAGTATATCTATACATGATCTCAGCAAGCTAACATGGCTAAATTCCCTCTGTGCATCTTGACCTCCTGCTCAGTCTCCATTTCCGAGGTTCAGTGTAAATTAAGGTGCTGGGCTTTCCCCTCAGGTCCCCACATTCCCCCCGTGTTCCTGCTGCAGAAATAGCTGTGCTCTGTGGGTCTGCGAGGATCCAGCTGAAGCCTGCGAGGGCTGGAGGGAGCAGTGTTGCTTTAGGCTCCCTGCCTGAGGAGTGACATATCAGAAGTAATAAGTCTGAGCCTGAGCTGATGTCTAACAGCATAGGAGAGCGGGCTGGAAGGCTGAACTCCTGCAAAAATGAAAGCAAGGAATTTAACAGCAGTAAAAAAGAGGTTAAGGAATGAACAAAAAAGGAAAGGAAATAAAAGTGATATGAATGGCTAGAAAAACAGCTACATCCAAATATTAACCTCTACTGCTGCATTTTGACACTAGGCTGAGTTAATTGAAGTACATGGCTAATACACATTAAGTTGGAAGAAGGTGCTTAATTTCAGAAATTATCTGGATGAACTTAACATGAAAATGTATTAGCAAAAGACATTTTATGTATGTCCAAATCTGCCAATAGCTTGAAGACATATTCTTCAGGAGTCTAGCAGGAGAACGTATGTTTTACTGGTGGGGTTTTCAGCCAAATTCTCATTGTTGGAGCTTCTTATTCCTTTCTTCTCCCAGACACTTTTCCCCCGACTATCAGAGGAGCAGACAGACCTTTCCCCAGCCTGTACCTTCTGTCAGCTGCAGGAGCCTCACACAGCACTGGCTCGAAGGGTTTTTCCCCTTAGAAGGTTGAAGGAACAGCTCCAGGACACAGGAGCTAAACTGGTGTAAAACTGGTGTGAGAGCAGAGCCCGCTTTGGCAGAGATGGACTCAGGGCTGGCTGCTCCTCCTGGGATCCGCCCAGTGGCAGAGAAAGCAGATCCAGGGCAATCTTCACTCTGTCAAGGTCTTTAGTCTCTAACACTCAGAAGTGGAAAATAGTTTCAGTTCTTTAAACTAAGGAATTTTCTCTCCTTTTTGTATTTTGGTGTGTCCTTGGGGTTTGCATTCTTCCATAGGTATCATATATTTCACAGCAAAGAATCATGGTGAGACAGCCTGGGCTTTAATTTCTGGGAATATCTTTATGGGCTTGTTTTCATGGCTATATAACAACATTATGTTATCTATCCATCTCTCATTCCACTTCCTGATATACAGAATTATCAGGACTACCCATCAGTCACTCTTGTGTTTTCTAGCCCTTGGTGCTATATCAGTTTTTAGGATATTTTCCCAGTATTACAGCTGCATTGATCTTGGTGATTATTAAAAAATTGTATCATATCTTTAAAAAACTCTGTTGAGATGTGCAACACGTCTGAGGAAAAGTAAATTTTAGACTAGAGCTGTATCATTACTGGCTTCCTGAATGTTCAAGCAAAGGAAGGCAGCTAACTAAGGCACAATTTTTTTTCAAGGAAAAAAACCCCAAAAAGCAATATCGAAAAGCGGGACATCTGCTTTTGTAATTATGTACTAACGAACTAGGACTGTGCCTCACTTGATGTTGTCCTCTACAACCTTTCAAGTACCCAGGCTGTCCAGTTGATTTCTTTCTGTGATTGCAGCAGGATTTCTCAGATTTTCAGAAGCTCACGGGTGTGTTCACCGTGTCAGATGCCCTGAGAGGGGATGGGACACAGGGATCATGGGAGATACAGGGGTGAAGTCACTCAGGACACAGGAAAAAGGAAGATTTTGAGGGTGATTATGCAGCTTCTGAGCTTCACCTCCACGCAGCTGTGCAGGGACCAGCTCAGCTGTGCCACATCACGGTGAGATTGGGCTCCCTGTTTAACATTTATTTGCAAGTTAATTGAGGAGCAGGAAGATCAGTTCTGTACTGGGCAGAAGATGGGTTTCTCTCTTCCGGGAGTTTTGCCTTTTGTCCTGTAGGACACCATGGAATGTGTTTTGTGCCCTGCTCCAGGTGAAGCTGTGTGTGGACTCCTGATCTCAGGTACTGCTCAGTGGTGGGTTTGGGCCGGGGGGTGATTTTGGGCTTTGGCCAAGTGTGCTGCTGCTTTTTGCTGCCTGCAGTCAAAACTGGGGTTTTTTCCATCTCCTGGGTGTGCATCCATGCTATAACAGGAGTTTCAAGGTGTCATCCCAGGCCTGGTGTCAACAAAATGTTATTTCTCCTGTAATTTGGGCAGAGGCTACAAGAAATGGTTTGATGTTTCCTTGAAAAATGCCTACTTTTTTTTCTGCGAAGTTTTCACTTGTTTAGTATTGTGTCTACTGGCACTGTTGTTTTTTTTTTTTTTTCTGTGTTGGTTACAAAATCCCAAAGCAATGGGAAGAAGTGGGTTTTTTTCCTCCTCTGTGTGCTTTTCAGATCATGTTGGAGATTAGCTCAGGGGAAGGACAAACCACTCTGTGCCCAGCACAGTCTCCCCATCCACAGGTAAAATGTTATGGGAATAGGTGTTGGATGCCACCTTTAGTTTCACGTTGTGTTGCAGCCTTTAGTGCCAGCACTTCTGCTGTTTCTCCTTCCAACCATATGATTCTGCCATGTTCCTTGTATTTTCCCTGATGTACAGAAACATTTAAAAGTAAGGGAAAAATTAATTAATTTCTGGCTGCGGGTTCAGGTGACCATCAGACAGCAGCAGAATCCAGTGTTTCTTTAGTTGCCTGCTGCCCTGGTCAGTTATGTGTGAGAAGGGAGATGGTTTTAAGGGTGCTCAGGGCCTGCCCTTCTGTTGAACACTCACAGTGTGCTGTGAGAGCTTTGCCTGTTGTGTTTGCAGTGGTAGAGGTGGTTCAATAGCACCACCTCCCTCTGGTTTTGGTTAATAAGCAAGAAAAGGTGTGCTAATCCTAGGAGAGCACCTGATAAAGCCGGCAGAGCTGTCCCACGGAGGCTTTGCTGACCAAGCAAGGGTCGGGTGTGTGTTGGAGGCTGTTGCTGATGAGGAGCATCCTCTGGAGAGGGCAGGAATTGCTGAAGGGGCTCTCCAGCTTCTCGTGCTGCCCTCAGCGCTGGGCTGGGGGGATTTCCCATGGCAGTGCTGGTGTTTCCCACATTTATGGGAACCACAGGCTTCCCAAAGGCAGCAGCCACCTCTGCTCTGAGCAACACCAGAAGCAGGAACCTGTTGATCCGTGCAGAGCGCGCTAGAGCCGCAGAGTGGGAGGTGATAACTTCTGTTCCTGATGCTTTGAAGATTTTATTTTCCATGTGGAAAGGGACCCTGATGCCCCAGGGGAAAATGCTGGCCCTGTTGGAGGCTGGTGGGTGCAAGTGTGTGTCAGGGTGTGCTCCAGCACCTCTCAGCTGGCTTATCCATAGCTGGGGGCTCAGTGTGTGGCACCCGTTTGCTGGACCTGTGAAGTCTGTGAAAAACTTGTAAATTAATTTCTGACCAGACTGAGGCATCATTTGCCGTTTAAGAATTGTAAATCTGTGTTTACCCAACGTTAACAGATGTACCATAAATGAGTTCCTGTGCTGTCTGCTGGTCCACTAATGGCACTTGTTTGCAAGTGCTTTATGTTAACAGCTATTTGATGGTGCCCATTAGTTTTTCCTAGGTTAATGTTATATAATAAAGTGAATGCTGGCCAAAAGCAATAGTAATACGATAAACAAAAAATCCAAATGCTGGGTGAGAAATGTAATGGAGCGAGGGCTGAACTCTGGTGGGAGTTTGGTTTAATCTAAAGGTTAAAAAATGTTATAATTTGGGTTTAAGTAAATTGGCTCTTTAGTCCCAGAGGTCTTGCTCTTGTACTTCTTGTGCCTCCAAAGCTCCCACTAATGCCGATGGGAGTCTTGGGCGCACAAGAAATGCGGGTTCAGGTACTAAAGTTACAGATTGGCTTGGACCAAAACCCCTAATCCAAATACCTCCGGCTTTTGAAAGCATTTGCCAATTGGATTTGAATCTGGACACAAACATTGTGGCTTGAGCTCATCTGAGCTCACTTACATCTGTGTAAATCTGTAGTATGGCCCCGATCCAGCAAAGCACGTAAATATGTGCTTAATTTGACTTCAAGGGGACTATTGTGCGCCTAAAGCTAAGCATGTGTTTAAGTGCTTTGCTGGACTCAAGTCCAAATACATGGGAGTCAATGAAATGACACCAAATAGTGCAGTGTAAGTGAGATCTGAAATGAACCAAAATGTTTGTGTTTCTACCTGGAAATGAACGCCCCGTTCACATCCCACGTATCCTGCGTGCGCTTTGTGTTTTCATCCATCTGCACAAAACACATTCTTTACAGTAACCTGTCCATTCAATACAGTAAAAAAAGAAATATACTTTGAATTTTCCTCCTCTATTACTCATATTTCATGAAATGTGTTCTCATGCCAAGTGTCTGTTTATATATATTTATACATGTTGTTTCTTTATTGATATTGGCAAGGTACAAGAAGAAAAGAAATATTTTACAGTTAAAAACTTGTAAACAGTTTTATCCCTCATTTAAAACCTTTTTTTAAAAGAGTTTACCTGATGTGGTCAAATTACTTTAACTTGGTTTTGGTTTTGCCAGTCTGACCAATATGAAAAGTATTTGTTAAACGTATAGGTTTGTTTTTAGCTGAAAATACACATTTTAAACATGTTTGCAATTAACTGACACGTGAACATGCCCTTACACTCCAGTGCTAAATGCCACTTTTGTACTTTAAATCCCACTTTTAGTGACTGCCACGCTACATAAAGCTGTCAATGAATATTTTCACATGAATACATGAATACTGTTAAAAGCTCATGTGTTGCTTGTCGACTGCTGCAGCTCATTGCAAGGAGAACACAAAAGGGTTAATTGAGCCCAGCCCTGCGAAGGTGGCAGAGGTATAGACTGGAACTGGGAATTAAACCCAAAACAAATACATCAAGAAATAGCCCTCGTGCCTCGGTATGACAACCACAATGCAGACATAAAGAAGTGTAAGCTGCAAATGTCTTTAGGTTATTAATGAGGTAATAGAAGCAAAATTAGGTATCAGCAGGGTTTGGCTCTGTTTGAATAAAATGGAGATCTTTTATCTCGGAATATGCTAGGAAAGACTCATAAGCTGTGATTTGGTGGTCTAGGCTGTGCCCTTCTTGGTTATGGGAGTTGACTCATGCCATTTAAACTCACCAGTGTTTTCCACTCAGGGCAAACAGATGTGGGATCAGACACAGGGGACGGCTGGCAGGGAAAAGGTTTGCATGGCAGTTTATAAGGAAAAATGCTTTTGTGTGCTTACTTTTGAATCAAAAGGATACTTTGCACTTCAGCTTTGTGTGCCTGGAGAGAGGATACTACTTTCCTGCAAAGCCAGTGTGGGGGAACCACATACTGGCAGTGCTAAAACCCCTCTGTGTCCAGCTGACCACTGCCCAGGCTGAGTCCGCTTCTCTGCTGATTTCAGCAGCTTCCCTCGGGATTTACTTCAGCCTGGATGAGGGCAAAGTATGGTCACAGACCCCTGATCAAGTCCCGGGGTTTATGCCCTTTAAGAGTAAACTTTTCTCCAAAACAACGGAAAAATACTCCTTTCCTGACTCTTGGTGAAGGTGACAGCCAGAGATGGAGCTGGTGCATTGTGTGGAGTGATCTGCTCTGCCCCGATCCTCCTCAGCCCTCCTGTCACTGAAGTAAGTGGCAAAACTCCCATTAACTTTAATGATGCAGAATCGGCCCTAAAAGGATAAGGTTTGTCTTTAAGAAAAATCACTGAGGGATTCAATTACATCATAAATGTATTCAGTGGTTGTGAAGTGATTCTGGTGTACGTACAGCCAAACCCTGAATTCCTTCTCAAGTGAGTGTCTGGGTGAGGATTGATTACAAATCCCGCTCTAAGTTACACCCGTACAACTCCCCCGGAGCTGATGGCATTCCTCCCTGCTTCCCCTGCACGGACAGTGCAGAGGCTGAGCTGCACAGAGCCTGCCACATCCTGCTTCTGCTCCCCTTGGACGGGGGCTGGGAGGGATGGAGCCTGTCCCTGTGGATCCGCAAAATCCTTGTGACCTGGAGCGGCACCTGCGGGGTGGTGGAGGCTGCACCAGGGGCGCTTTTGGCCCCTCAGCCTTTGAAGAGCTCTGGCATGATGTAATCCCAGCCCTGTAAGCTGCCGCGGGACCCTGGGGTTGAGAGATGCCCTATAAATCTCCGTCGCCGGGTTTTGTTACCTGCCCGCTCTGTTACATGACTAATGACTTCAGGTAAAGAATGGGCAGTGGAGAAACAGGTAATTAACAAAAACATCCTTCTGTGTTTTCTGCTCAGCTTCCGTGACTGGTGTTTTCAAAAGCTGGGCAGATATGATTTGTAGCCTCCCTCTTCCACCAGAGCAGAGGCAGGGCTGGTTTGGAACCTGGCAACCCCTGAATGCTTCCCCAGTTTCCTGCCCTTGCATTTGATGCAGCCAGGGCTGGTTTGCCAGAGAGTCGCTGGTATCCGCATTGATGTGACGTTTTCGTGCTGCAGTTTGGTTGTTGGGTTTTATTTTTTTTTTTTTCCCCGGAGCGTGGGTTGCTCTGTGAGTGGCCTGGTGCAAGTGCATTAGCAAAGTGAGCCTGCTATAAAATATTGCTGCATCCAGCTGCCCTGTCAGTAGGTCAAGCTGTTTGTCCCATCCAGACAGCGTGTCTAGCTCTCCTGGCAGCATCCCTTGCTTTGGCATGGGAAAACCTGTTTTGTTTAGCACTAGGGAAACAATATATATAAATAGTAATGCTTGAACCTAAACACTCCTGCTGTCCTCATGCACGGGGTGCTGTGTTACTGGTTATTTTATGACAGATTTCTTTTTTTTCCCCTCCCCTCCGAAGGACTCGAGTCCCAGCCTGCAGAATAGCTGCCGTTGAGTAGAAGCATTCCTGCTATTTTCCTCTCAATTCAGAGGAAGCAATGCACTTGTTGTGTTACCTTGGTGAATCGAAAGTGGTTTTCACTTCCCTTAATTAAGCCTGCTTTGGCGCTGGCCCCTCCAAGATGGAGAGCGCAGCGCACTCAGGAGCGCTGTCGCTGATTTGAATTCCTAAATTCCTCTCCTTGCAAACTTCAAAGGCAAGTATATTACTCTAAGAGGCACCAATTATGTAAACCCTGGGCTATTCAGAATGTTCCATAATTATTTATTTTCAGCGAGAGAGGTTTTAACCCAAACTAGACAGAAAACTGGCATTTCTCCCGTTATTAGATTCTATTGAAAAAGGTATTAAACAATGGGCAGGGCAACATGGTAGATTAGTGTCCCTTCATCTTCCTGACCTGGGCATGTGTCAGAGCTGTACTGAGCTGACCAAAATTACTTTGATTTGATGGCCATTAAAGGTCAGGAGCAGAATGGGATCAGACGCCTTGGTTGAGGCTGAAGTACACAACATTATATATTGATAGTAATTAAGTTGTTTCATTTAATAAGCACCATCAGATTTAAAGGCATTGTTACAGTATCGGGGCTGTGAGAAGGAGAGAGGCAGCCAGGGTATGGACTGGGAGAGAGAGAGGGAGAGAGAAAGGGTTCTGGAATGAGTGAAATGTGTCCCTGGAGTAATTTTTTATTTTATAAACTGAATGCAAACCTGATGGAGAACTATGGAAATGAGCAGTCATGCTGGATACATACACACACTCTCTCAATATTCCTATATTGTGGGTAATGAAAAGTGCCTTCAGGGATGGGGTGGCCTTACCATTCATCAGTGCCATAGCCTTAAGTGGGTAATAACTAAGAGCTCCCATATCTAGTGTGTATATAAATTCTAGCTCCTCAGTATATTTGCTGCAGACTGTATTTAATTTATACAATTCCTTAGCTTTAAAGCTGTCAATTGATAACATTCAATCTGTGAGCCTGACTGATAAAAGGGAAGGGAAGAAGTACTCTCTAGTGACTGGAGCAGGGGAAGGGTGTGGGGGCCAAAGATGCAAGTGGTGCTTCTTCTAGGCTTTGCTCCAAGGCCAAATGACACCCCCTGCCCTCCCTCCCCCTTTATTTCTTTATTTTCTCTTTACCCCCTTGGGACACAAGCTGGTCCCTCTGTTTGGCAGGTGTTGGCTGTTCCTACAGCCAGCAAAAAGCCACCTGCCATGAGGATGAAGGGATCTCTCTCACCTCCTGCATCAGAATGTGCCTCTGACCCTTGTGAGTTTGGGAGACGCTGACAGCGGTGGCTTCTCTGCCATCCATATTCCAGAGATGCTGCAGGGTTCATCACTGTGTTTGGGAGGGTTGGTGACAGAGCTGACTGGCTTTTGGAAGAAGCAAGGTAGGGGAGAAGCCCCCAGCACAGCAAAATAAAAGGAGGTTGGTAATTGAGGACTCAGCAGGAATTAACTGTCCTATGGATGCCCAGGGAGGTGTTGAACTTGGGCAGGGTGTGCTCATGTGAGAATTGACTCTCCCTTGGACACGGCAGAGATGGGGGATGTGAGTCTCCATGACCGAGTGATGTGTCAGCCACTTGAACACTATAAAGAGAGCCAAGCTCTCATGCTTCAATAAATTTGGAAAGTTGAAAGGAAAATGGCCAGGCAGTTTGGAATTCAGCTTGTGAGCTCAATATTGCACATTTTTCACGGCACGAAACAAACTGTTATTAACAGGGCGCTTTGTTCTTGACCCATATTTCAAATGCCCCTGTGTCAGGAAGGGACTGGTCCAGAGCTTGGCTCAGTTTCCCTGCATTGTGAGATGTACTGGTTCCTCCTGACCCCAAGCTGCTGCTGGGCTGCAAAGGCTTCCCAGCACCTGGCTGTGCCACAGGTGGCTTTTCATGTGGCACAGTGACAGCAGTCACTGCTGAGAATCAGCACTGCTGAGGCTCACAGAGGTGAAACTCTGCAGACACTGGGGGTACACACTGCCCACCTTGGTGCTGGTGCTGCTATGAGGCGCAGCAGGGCTTTGCATCCCAGTTTGGGCTCTCTGGATCCATTGGGATCCATCACAGGGAAGGGTGCAGCAGAGCAGGTGCTGGTTGAGGTAGACCTTCAGGGGAGCTGGCATCTATTTCCCTGGTACAGGGTTACACATCTTGCCGATAAGAGGGACCAGGAGGTTATCCTGGCTTTCAGGGTAATTTCTTCCACTATACGGGACTTTGAGAAATGTCATGCCTTGCATGTGGAAGCTTTTTAAAAGTAATTTAATATATTGATTGGGAAGGAACAATAATGAGAGTGGGCTGGTTGGCACTTTGTAGATGAGGCATGCAGAGATTTGTTGTTATGAGAGGGTCGTGGTAGGTGCTGGTGTGGACTCGTGTGTTTGCTGTGAGAGGAAATCCCAGTTCCCATGGTGGTCAGTCAGTCAGTTAGTTCACTGAAAACCACCTTTGCAACCTGGCTTCCAGCACCCACCTGAAACTCCAAGCAGAGCCTTGAAATGTAGTTTGAGAAGATTCTCTTTAATTCTGAGCTGCTCCACTAGAAGCCACTCGATGCTCAGGCTGCAAGTGCTGTAATTTGAATAAAAGGAAGAGGAGTAACCTACTAGTAGTGCCTGCAGGAGCAGCACAAACATTCTTAGGATTGTGTAGGATGCTCTGAATCCAGATGGTGTTTTATAGGTTCAGCTGCAGTTTCAAGTGGCTGGAACTTTGATGCTGCTGTTGATGGGGGCCATGGAGCACAGCTCCCACAAAGCTCGCTGGCTTCAGGCAGCCGGGAGTGGAAATGATTGCGTGAACTGGGAGGTGCCGGATCCGGCCGAGAGCCGTGTGGGACGCGCAGGAAGCGTGGCGTGGGGCAGGCGTCCAGGAAGGGGATGCGAGGAGGAGTGGGCACCGCGTTCCTGGAAAGCTGGTCCTGAGGAAGCGCTCCTGGCCGTGGGTGGATGCGGGAGTGGAGGCAGGGTGCTTGTTTCGAAATGCACATCTAAGCAGAAATGTACTGGCCGGGCTGGATTTGGGTTTGCTTTGGGCTCAGATTCAGGAATGAAACGGTTTTTCGGCTTAGCAATGCCCCATCCATGCTCCTCACTGGAGACGCTCTGTTTCTTTTTGAAATGGAGACGTTGGCTCTTGTATCCATTGCCTACTTCTACAAAACTCTTTTTGCTCCCTGCATCCATGACCCAACCTCTCCAAAAGTCCATTTTTCAATCACGACTGAGCATATTATTTGAGCAAAATAACTCCCCTAGAAGAGGATTCTAGAACAATCAATAAAAAAAAAAAATTGAGTAGAGGTAAATAAACTTGAAACAGGTATCATAATTAACCTGCTGGCGGAGGGAGGAGAACAAAACAGTTTAGCAACATTTGGCAAAGAAGTTTTCGGCTGGCACCTGCTTGGCCCAAACTTTTCCGATGGGAGAAGAATCTCCTGAAAAATTACTCGAAATGGCCCAAATTGTGGTTCAGAGCTTGCAACAGCGCACGATAGGAAACGAAAAGAGGCAGCGTTTGCCAAAGAAGCACTGCAAGGTCTTGGAGAGCCGTGATGGGAATAAACCTGTTGAAAGCTAAACAAAACCACGTATCCCCAGCACAAAAGAAGGAAGGAAGGTGATCACCGCTAAACTGGTGCGCTCTGTGAAACCCCTCTCCCCTTCTAAGAATACCCTTTCAGTATATGGGTCAGGAAGCAGCGCGGATTCAGCCTGGATGCCTGGCGAAAAACAAAGCGATTGTTCGCTGGTATGTTAATGTAGCAGGTGCAGTTTTATTTAAACAAGAGGTGGCTATTGTTTTCTGGAAGTGTGGTGATTTACAGGCTCATAGCTTATCCTGGAGGATCAGGGTGTTAAGTCATGTGCGTGTATGTGTGTTTTAGCCCGGGGTGGCCCTTCTCCTTCTCCCGCGTCTGCAGCTCCGAGCCAGCAGGAACTTAAAGGGAACAGCGCCTGTAAAATCAGGGACGATAATCCAGGAGAGATTGGGGTGGAATAGGTAAACTACCGAATGTGGGCACCTGGATTTGAAATGAGAGATGTGGTCTCCAGTGCATGTGATGGTCTGAGAGGCTTGTGTAGGACCCCAGCTGATCTCAGTGGGATTTGTGCGAGGATTTGTGAAAAGAACCTGGCCTTACAAACGCTGCTTGCCTGGCAAGCCGCGGGAGAGAACAGGAATTAACAAATATCTTCACTCCTGACAATTATTTCAATGTTGTACCTCCACGGCTGAGGACAGAAGCATCAAAAATGCAGGTTGTGATCTGGCATCTCCCCTCTTCCTGTCCTTATTGATTCTGCTTTTGTCAAGCTTCATCCAGAGCAGACAGGCAGCAGGAGAAGCCCCTGTCCCATAGCAGAGACCCTGAGCTACACGGGTTGGAGGATGCTCCACCTGCAGCAGCAAAGCCCAGCTGCTTTCTCTTCCCTGGGGCTTTAACACCATGGCAAGAGACTCTTGCTGATGCTTCTTGTTGGGGTGGTTCTGCACATCTAATCTGATTTGTGAGCTCTAATAGGTCAAAAGTCTAATGTGAAGCCTATCTTTGATGGCAAGGTGTTTGTGGGGTTTGTTTTGGCTTTTTTTGGGGGGGGGTGGGGGTGGAAATCAGATATCCCCAGTGCTCTGGGCTGGTGGGGGACCAGTCCTGCTTAACTCCCCAGCAGGGTTTTCCTCTCAGCTATACCTTGCATAAATCTCTCTGCCTTTGTGCAGAGTGCAGGTATGGATGCAGCTGAGCTCTTCTGCAGCTGCTGGTTATTTATGTCTGTTTATTTTCCCTCTTCTGCCTTGAGAGCATCTTTCCAGAATGGTTGAATTGTTCTCCTTCATCCAAAAATTTTAGAGACTGGATAAAATAGTGTATTCCAGCCCTGAAAAACCTGAACCTGCTGTATTACTCTAACCAGGACGTGAGGGCTTTTTTCCCCCCCCTTTTTTTTTTTGTTCTTGGTTAGAGAAGAAGGTCTAGGCTTGGCTCTTAAATTTTACTCTGCTCTAGAGTGAGAATAACTTCATTGGGTACATATGATTCTACCAAAGTGGAAGCATGTTAAAGAAACATTTAAATGAAGCCAGAAATTGTGGTTGCTCCATTTACACAGATTATCTTTGTGGATATCAATGTTCTAGAGCAAAAGCCATCTTCTTTACTCCTTATTTAGCATTGGGGTTGAACACGATGCAAGAATGGTGTTGATAACACCAGACTTGCCCAGCAGTGGGATCTGCCCTTTGCAAGTCATGGCCAAACCCTTGGGACAATCCTGGCCAGGTTGTCATGGGGTTAATTCGGGGTTAATTTGGGATGCTTTGGAGGGCAGATGGAATCTCAGCTCCATGTGCCCTGTGCCGGTTTGGCTGAGCCCCTGGACCTCCCCCTCTGCCCTGTTCCTCACTGGGGTCGGACCCAGAGACTCTGGAAGGGCAGCTTGGTGCTGCACTTTCACTCGCGGTGATTAATATTGCTCTAATATTTGTCTGATGTAACTCCCAGCGCCGGGCAGGGCAGCGCCCTGTTGTGCTGCTCATTGTACGGGCTCTGGTAAATGACTGTCCCTTCCTCCCTGAGATCACGGGCTAAAATTAATTGCGATTTTGACATGCAGGGTCCTTTTCTACCTAAGGGCTGTTGTTATTATTTTTAATTTTTTTTTCCATAGAAACAGAACATTTTATTACTTTTGCTGAAGAAATCCACGTTATCAGTTTCCTTTCACGCAACAAAACGCCCTCCCAGCCTTTAATAAACACTAAAGCTTGTTCTGTGCTTTGCATGTAGAAAACACTGCAGAAATGCCAAGTATCCTCCTTATTATTTTTCCTCATGGAGCTTCCAATTCACTGAATTCACCAAGCCAAGATAACACCATCTCGGAGGGCCAGCGCTGCGACAAATTTACAGTCCAGGAGCTTATATCTTTCCAGGCAATTGTCTTCAAACAGACAGTGCATTTCTGCGTGTCGGAGTCTCAGAGCTGGAGTTTCTTCTGAGAAATGGCCGAGTCTGCCACCACTGAACCTCTGAGTGACAGCAAGTGCTTTTCGGCTTCTGTTGTGATTTTTTTTTTTTTTTTTTTTTAAGAAGGGTTGGCAGCCTGAGCTATTCTCAAGGATTTGGAAAAGAGCCACAAACAGGAATTATTGAACAATTGCTCTGTGAAACTTAAGATAACAGTTTGTTCCACCACAGTGGAATTGCTTTGTGGTAGAAGGAAATTATCTTTTTAGCTCTTGATTAACATTATGTGAGAAAAATAAAATTAAAGCCTGATTGTATCTGTGGTTGAATGGAATGCGTGTTCGTGCGAGGGGAAGAGGGGACAGATGTTTGTGGGTGACACATACCGAGATGAATGTTTGTGACACCTCAGATTGTAGGTGATTCACAGAATAGGAATGTTTTTAATGTTTGGAAAATTCCTTATTGCTTCTTTATTGTCAGACTAATGCTTACTCTGTGCTTAATGTGAATGTAAATACTAGATAATTAATGAGAATAAGCACATACCATAATTTGGAGGTTGGAAAACTTTTTTTTTTTTTGGTACAAATGAATATTCTTGCTGTTATGAGTTTTGGTGCTTTTGGTTGGTTCACAGAAGGAAACAATAACTTGCATCTCCATAGTTACTCTATAAAATAGTACACTTGGCCACGAGTTTATCGCTCCTGCTTATTAAAAGTAAATAATATTACTGAGAGCCCAAGTACATTTTTAACATACCAGCCCAGTCCGGCTGCCTTGGAAGTCAGGGGGAGATTTTCTCCTGTTGGGGCAGCAGATGCTGAGGAGAAGCATCAGGAACAGGGCCAGTGCTTGGGCTATTGATGGCAGAGGGCTACACCTGTAGAGCAAACTCATTATGTAAGTGCCGGATTTTGGTTCAGCAAGCTCTGTGTCAGATCTCTGCCACGTTCAACTGGGGGAAATGCATTGAGGGACTCTCCAAAAGGGCCACTTTCAGGTTTGTTTTCATTAAAACCCCACGGGCACAGGTAGGAGTGGCCCTTTTATACTGAGGGAATGGCTGCCTGGAGTGGATGCTCTGAAGGTGTGGAGCCCGGGGACGTGCAGGAAGGTGATTTCTGTGGTGCACGTGGGGATTTTAAGGAACTGTGGCTCCTGAAGCCCTGGAGCTCGGCTCTGCAGTCTCGGCTCTGCAGTCTCATCTGCCCGGCTTCCTGCCTGCCCTGGGAGCCCCCCGCTCCCCCACCGCGGCAGCTCTGACACCCTGCGACTCAGAGGGAAGCTCTGAGGATGCCGAGTTCCAAACATGAACTTTCTGAGCAGGCCAAATTTCTGCTGTGATCTCCCAGCTCAGGGCCTGTGCTTATCTGTGTTTGCAAGACACGCTGGGAGATCAAAATATGCCCCTTTCTGAGGCGATAGGAAAGAGACAAGATGCTTCTTTAATCATGTCTGATAAATTCTCACTTGTAATGAGAGCCCTAATTAAGGGAAATTACCTATTGGAAAAGAGTTAAAAGGGGCCCCGTACTCCTTCCAGCAAACTTAAAGACAAAAGGAAGTTTCTAACAATGGGTCACTGGAGATGCATTTCCGCCCAGCTTTAAAAAACAAGGTACTGTCTAGCTGATGAGCGGTGAAGGCGAGCAACGAGGCTTTGATGAGCCTTCTCCTGCTTCCTGATATTGTGACCCTCTTAACAAACACTGCAGACGAAAATCAGCATGCCTTCGGTATGCTGTAAGTGCAGGCAGGCTATCTGAAGAGATGCCTCACTCGCAGGATATGGTTTAAATCCTGTTTTGAATAAGGTTTACATCCTTGTCACTGAAATAATATTTTTGTACCGTAAAAATCAATGTGAAGAGACGGGCAGACAGGTCCCCCAATATGTAAACAACCTATCTTTGATGTCACTTCTTACTGACTTTTTTCTTGTCCCAAGGAATACCCAAGAGTTTAGCTGTTTAATTTTACTTTTATGTGTCTGTTCATGATGCCAGAAGGTGTGCACTGCTCTTGATTCCAAAACCCCAGGATGGGAGGTGCACGATCCGGGTTCTGTTTTGCCCTCATTGCTCTGAAATCAGCACTTTTGCTTCCACTTGGGTGGTTGGGGAAGTTCTGGTTTTCCAGTCAGCTCTGCGATTAGAATAAAAACAAGAGGGATTCTCTCTGGGTGCAGGGGGAAAAAAGAAATAAGAGTCTCTAGGTCCAAGAGTTTTGGTCACTGTGATCATCTGGAATGAGCTTTCCACGTATCATTAATTTCTCCTCAATGGTGCATGCTGGAGTGAGCTGAATGTGGTGCTCCAGACATACTTTACATACTGATCTCTCCTTGGGCTGCTTTGCAGTCTGATCTCGGCATGTCTTGCAGGGAGCATCGGTGAGAAGCAATGCATCTACCCTCCTTTTAGTGCACAAATTTCAGATCCTGCTTGCAGTAAAGCTACAGAAAGCTGAATATGCAATAAAAATATGAGGGTTTGCTTGCGAATACAGCGAGTCTCAGTTCCAGTATCAGATGTTGGCGCCTGGGCTGGATGAACATGAGCTGTTTGCAATCCTCCTGTCAGGACTGCTGCATTCAGCATGCAGAGCTCCATGTTCCATCTCTGAGCCCCGAAAACATTTGAATTGACATCCGAATTTTTCAGCTTGCATCGGTTATTAATGTAACGAGCATCATCGATCAAACTGTAACTTTGTTCCGTGTTATACTGTACTTGTTTATTTTTTCTTTCTGTGAAGCAAATCATCAGCAATTTTCCCCATCAGTAAGACTTTTTTGTTTCACAAAACCACAACCACAACCAGCAGTGGCTTGAGTCATGTTATTTCTTTATTGTTAGGCATTTGTAATGTGTTTTTATTACTCGTGATACGAATGTGGCTTAGGCGTGTTTAACTACCTCGTTCACTTCCCAACACCTCTGTGGGATGGGTGTTGCTATTAACTCCTGTAAAATAAGAGTAAATTGGGTAGCACATAAATGAAACTATTTTCCTAGAGATCATGGAGGAACATGGGGGGCTGAAATGGGGATACAGAATGCGGTTTGGCCAGTCCTTGTCTTAACCACGAGCTCCTCTGAGCTCTCTGGAGTGAAACACGTGGAGGGGTTGGAGCCGTGGGGAGGGATGGGGCACGGGCACCGCTCCAGCTTGGAGCTCCTCAAGTGGTTTGCGTTGGCATGCCAGGAGCTTTGGAAGGACACTTGCCTTTCAAATTAATAGCACACTTGAGGATTTTCCAGGTACTGCTAGAAAATTACGTGAGCACACTCCCAAACATAAAACCAGATGTGCCGGGTCAGACCACAGGTCCCTCCGGCCCAGCAGCTCGTCTCCTGCAGTGGGTGGCCGGAGCGGGGCATAAGGTCAGGAGCCGTGAGTCATGGGATGTCCCAGAAAGCTCTCCTGTGTTTGGCACTGACACCTCCCTGGCCAGGAGGTGATAACTGCACACACTGACTCGTCACCAGGAAACTGCTCTGCAGGCTGAGATGTTTGTGCGGCTTTGGGAGCAGCTCTGTTGAGTTCCAGATACCTTCTGAAAACATTTGGCTGTTGCATGATTTGCTGGCATCGGGGTCTAGGTTTTAATCGAAGCGTGGAGGAGCCGGGTGGAGCGCTGGCCGTGGTTGTGGGCTGGGAGATGGGGAGTTTGCTGACACAGAGCCTTGCCTCTGCTGTGCGATGGGCAGATGTGACACCTTACCTGCTGAGCTGTAGCTGAATTACCCCTGGAGGTGGCCCAGGCCAAGCAAAATCCCCTTAAATATGCTATTGAACAAATTCTCCTGAAATTTAGGTGTCGGTGATGCTGGCAAACCCTGTGAACACAGGTTGATGGTATCACAATGTTCTAGTTTCATTTGATGTAATCCACCCAGGGCCTGATTGGGGTGCAGTGCTGCTGGCATCCTGTGCAGGCTTATTTCTCACTGCCTGGAAATCCATTGCCTCCCAGCAGGCAGAGCTGAGGGGCAGCAAAGGCTGCTGCCACCCTGGTGGCACCTACTGCCTGCCACCTACACCTTTGCTGCCTTTTGGAGATCCCCTGATCCCTGCCTGCTGGCACCTGGAGCATGGTGGTGCTTGTGATGGTCCCATTTCACTGACTGTTAAAATTAGAGAAGCATCACAGGCAATTATGAGTCCTTGCTCTGCTTTTAATAATAATAAAAATTTAAAAATTTAAATACTTTGATTTTTCAGAGCTACTGTCTGCACAGAGCAGGAGTCTGCTGCATACAGGGAAATGTGGGAGGTGTGAGAGTGTGTGAGCAATGTGTATTTAGATGGACTTTTGGTCTAATTTGAAAATTGGTTTGTTTTATACTGGCTTCAGTTGTAGAAAGGAATGATTAACCCAAACAGGAGCGCCCGCGTTACTCACCTTTAATTATGTTTGCAATACATCATGGTGATATGGGGGAGCAGAAAGCCTCTCTGCATCCAGCACATTTGCCTCGTAGCATATGGTCCTATGGAAACTGTTTTGATTCAGAGCCCCCAGTAGCATATGGTGAAAAATCTGCCCCTGAAGTCAAATTGAAAGTAGAGGCTGGTCCCAGGCCCCAGAGGACCCCGTGTCTCCTGCCAGCCGGCAGGACTGGAGTCGGAGTATGTGTCACTGTTTCACTCATCATGAAGATTTTATATTTGGTTTGGGACACTGGTGCATGAGGTTCTGGATGTAAAAGTCAGAAGAGATATGGTTCCTGTAATGTCTGCAGAGATCCTTGTGTCGATAAGGTCAGCAGCAAGTTAATAGATTTTTATCTTCTCATCACATGAACTTAATATAGTGCAACTGTTGGAGGGGAGGGGAGAAACCTTCCTGCCATTATTTTCTGATGTGTTTCAGGGGGGTTTAAAAGACAGTGTGTGCCTTAAAAGCCCCTCTTTGCTTAAAATGAGCATCAATAGTTTAAAATTATGAGTAAAAATATTTAAATATGAGCTGAAGGCTAAACATTGTGTGGTAACACAGCTAAAACTAATTAGAGCTGGGTGAAGAGGGATGTGTTTCTCCATGGCAGTGATGGAATGGATGAGAAGGGGGATGGAGATTTCCTATTCCGTGCTCCCAACAGCATCAGACTGAGTTTACTTAAATGATGCCAAAGCAACACTCAGCTCTGTGCTCCTGCCATGTAGTGACGCAGAAACAGAACCAGAGGCTTTACACTATAAAAATAACCATAAATGCTACTCCACGTTGTTCCTAAATCAATGCACCTATGGGAAGGAAGAGCCTGACTGAGCCCTGGGGTCCTCACAAAAGCTTTGGTAAAGGGGATGAACAGTGCTGATCAGTGTGGGGGCTGCTGCCAAGCTGAAGAGGAATCAGAAGTAGGAACAACGAGATGGGGAGGTAGAAAGATGCTCCATGGCCATAAATATCCGTCATCACCAAAATGTGGTGTTGCTCACATTGCAGCCACTGTGGTGGAGGACAGATTCTGTGGTGGTTGGGGAGGGGGCTGCTCCTGCACCAGCAGAGGAAACCCGGGGCTGAAATACGGCGTCTCTGTCAGGGGCAGAATCCATGGAGGGACACCATCGGGTCACGCTGACTAGTAGGGCTCAGCGATCAAACGTGTCACACCTGTCTTGGCCACGGGTGCAGGTGTTCTAGGTCAGCTCTCGCTGTGGTTATCAATCGCTGACAGTTGACAGTTTAATTTTACACCACAAGTACCTCATTACTTGTGTAGGCACTTGAAGAACATGTGGGCACTGGGTTGGATCAGTGATCAATGACAAAGGTTGCGCAGGGTGCAAGTGGTAGCAGTAAAAGTGAAGGTCTCCGTGCATGAGTTGGCAGTGGTGGGGATACATGACAAGGGGAGTTTAGCTGACAAACAGTCTGTCAGGGCTGGAAGAATGGAGGCTCGCCGGAGAGCTGGCGCTCCATTATAAAATACAGCTCGCCATTTAAAAGAGGAGGGGGTTGGAGAAAAAGAAAGATAAAAAAAGGCTCTTGCTTTGAAAAACTGTTTAAACAAATTTAATGCATGTGAGGGACTGTAAATTTTTATTCTACAAGCATTTATTTCATGACATGGAAGCATCCAGGTGTTCAGGAATTTGGTATTAAAGGAAAGTGGAGGTGCCGTTCAATAGATGTACACACACGTGGCACTGCTGGTTTAGGTTGCCCAATGGGTGCAGGTTTGGGATGTTCAATGTACAACCAAACCCTTCCCCATGAGATTCCTCCTCTCTGCGTATTGATAGGATGATTTATGACTAAATCTGTTGTGACAGATTTCTTCTGCCACAGTAGGGGAAAAATTTGTTTCAACACACTTAAAAGTGTTGCTCTAATCAATCCCATCCAACTTTCTCTTTTGCCGCTTGTTTTCCTTTGCGGAGTTTCCGACATTCTTTCCCATGTCGGATCTACCCGGCGGATTTTGTCACGGGGGCGATGACGGAAAGAAAGAGACATATGGCACTAGTTTGGTAGAGCCGTGGATCTTGCACGAGGATGTAAATCTTGTTTGCTTGAGAAACCGCACTGAAAGACACTTTGCTCGAGGTATAACGTGGCTGCGTTATTGAGTGCACCTTATAATAATTGATATGGCGGGAACGGTATTAATGGAAATAATGAGAATTTCACCCAAACCGTAGTAAATAAGGAAAAGACTAATGGTCTTTGCCCTCCGCTGAATTGAACACGTCTTAAAAAAAGATTCTTGATTATGTCTTGCGTGCTGATTAGGTGTAGGCTAACTTTGATCATATCACCTACGGTTCCCGCCGAAAGGACACGTGCGGCGCGAGTCGCGGGTTTAGAAATTGTTAAAATGATTGAATAAGCAGCTCAGAAAACACACGGCTCTAAAAAATGAGATGCACGCTCAATGTTGGTGTTTTGTATTGACTGAGTAACAGTGCTGGGAAGCCCTCGCGGTGCTTGGAGTGCAGGCAGAGAGGTCCCTCTCCCACCACTCCCCTGCAAAGCCAAAGCCACCATCATCTTTGCTCTTTTTTAGCCCCAAGGTATGTCCAGTCTTTAGTCAATGACAGTGGAAATGAATCAACCTCATGTTAAGAAAAAATATTTTTACTAAATTGCAACAAAGGGCCCAAGTGAAAATTTGGATTCAGATACCTCAGGAATATTAATTAACTTTCGAGTCAAATCTGTGTTTCTGCAAGGTCTGGTGATATTATGGTCTTCTTTTTTCTTTTTCTGTGCTCTCTAATATTTATTTTAACTTTACTGTAAATGGTAGAAAATTAAGTTTTGGAGATATGTTGTTAAAGTATCTAGTGACAAAATGATCTTTATAAAATACCAGTGGTATAGTCTGTCGCAGCCATCAGAATGGTGAACCAGATTTCAGCTCCAAATTAGTCTGTCAGTGCTCAAATAAGCAATTAAGATTGTTTTAATTATTTTTTCTATTACTGTGCACTGGTAACATTAAGAAATGTCTTTGCCACATCCATTTTCTTTTTAGTGAAAATAATCTCCTGTAAAATTTGGAACAGGGCCATCCATGATAAAAGATCACATCTGATGGATAAATATAGCACATTTTCGGTGATAGGTATATTAATTATCAATAATCAGATGTCTTGTTGGGACTAGACTGATTATAAATTTGATTACTTTAAAAGGAATGATCAAGGCAACATGAAAGCAAGTCTGGCTTATGAACCAAAAATGCTGTGTTGGGTCCTGATGTTGACTTGAACAATCCCATCAACTGTAGTGGGATGAAGAATGGCCCACAGGGCTGTCTTCATATGGTATCTTGCCAAACACACTTTAAATTGTCTTGAAATCAATAGATCCATGAACCCTCTTGCTGTATATAGATCTGTATATCCAACCAGCCTGCTGAAGGAGAAGGGGAACAAGCCCGTTGTGGGTGTGTTGAACCAGTGAAACACTGTGGAAGCACCAGGGTGAGCGTGGGAAGGAAATGTGGGCAATGGCAGGAGAGCAAGGGGAGCTGGGAGGAGAAAGGAGGTGGGAGAAATGAAACAACCTTTTTGGTCCCTGATTAAAGGAGAATATTTCAAAGATCTGATGGCATACAAAAGCCTGGGAGGGTTGTGATGGGAAAATGAAAGAAAAAATACCTTGAGAGATGGAGGAAATTCTGGGCTGTGAGGAGCAGTAGTTTGGGTCACTATTAGGCCAAGTTAGAGAAATGAACTGTGGAGCAGTAGTGGAGAGGAGCACACACTCCAGCAGAGAGGGAAGAAACAAAGAAAGGGGAAATAACCAAATTGAAATAGTAGTTATAGTACAAAGGTCTTTTCTTACAAGACTTTGGAAAACAAAAGGTTTTCTGACTTGTGGGTCCAGCTTGCACCAGACAGGTATTAAGGGAGCATCCAGCAAGATTATTGTTGTACAAAGCAAGGGCAAACTTTACCAGAAATATCCAATATCAGGAATTCTGTAGCAGGAAAGAAATCGCCAGAATCTGTGGTGATCTCCTGTCTGTGCAATGCCACTGCCTTCACTGAGGTTTCACAGCCAGTGGAGGCAGGGAAAAAACCACCTTGAGTTTTTAAGGAATTGTTGGGCCACGTGTTTCCCCTGGCGACACTGGTGCAAATCCAGGGCAATCCCACCAAAGCTGGAGATTGCCCTGGCTTTCCGCCGGGTACAGACGCTTGGGTTTGGCCAACGAAGGTCACTTATACAAGTGTGACCTCACTGCAGTTGGTGCTGCTCTACACTTGAGGTGATTGAGTGAAGAAGTTGGCTCAGTTGCTGCTGAGGAAACACAGCGTTCGTGTTTCTAAGTGTTACTTTAAATATAGGGGATTTTCTTTTCACATTTGTTATTCAGAGCTAAAAAGGGGCTGGTCTTTTCTAGCTAAAGCAAAATGTTACTTTAGGGTTTGTTTCTTTTGTACCTCCTTTCCCCTTTACCACAAACCATCTACTTCTACATTTCCTAAGAGCTTTTTGGATTTAACAAGAATAAATTCTGTGCTCTCCTGTGAGTAGGTTTGGCTTTGTTGCCCACTAAGCAGCAGTGCGCATTGTCACCAGGCAAGGAACGGGTCCAGAGCAGTCAAATTTCATATAACACATGGCTGGGACAGGGAGAGACAAATGGGCCCCCTTCATCTTCCCACCTGCCTGGTGAGTTCTTCTCTTTTGGTTTCTTTTCTGCTGACTTTCACTCTGCCTCACTGCTGGGTGAGGTGTATCCCTGTGTCACGCTGCTCTTAAAATGGAGAGATTTAAAATTTCTCAACTATTAATTTTTTTAAGAAAAGGCTATGAAATGAAGAGTTTCCTGCAGCTCTGATGAGGCAAAATGCATCCCCCTTTGTCCATGAGCTTCCCTTGGTGAAGGAGCACTGGACAGAGTGTTTGGGTTATTTAAAAGCACATTTCCCCAATGTTTTCAGGGCAAAATGCACTCATCTTTGCATAGGACTCAATAATTGGGCACGGGTGGCTGCCTGTTGCTGTGTTGCAGCAGGGATGGTGGGAATGTCTGCCTCGCTCAGGGCTCATCCCTCTTGCTGGGTCCTGGAACCAGAGGCTGGGGAAGCTGAGGAGCATGAGGGGCTGTCAAAGGGAGAGATGGGACACAAACCAAGGCACGTGTAAGGCCTTCCTCTGCTCTTATTCAGATTATTTGCAGCTTTTTCTGTTGATTTGCGTGAAAGCAGAGTTGTGACATTATTAAACACTGCTATAATGAGTTTAGCACAGCTCAGGCACATCACCTGGTGCCATCTCCTCCATGCAGGGCCCTGTAGGGAGAGGGTGACAGTGTGAGAACGAGAAATGGGAACAGGATGCTTTTCCTATGAGTGGATAGTACAGGCAGGATGTGCTAGGGAGCCTGGGAGGGCAGGCAGGGAAATTTGGGACGGGGTGCTGTGCAAAGCAAACCGTGCCTGATCTGAAAGATGGAGATGATGTGCTATGATGTCACCAGTGGGAAAGGATGTGCAGGTGGGAGAAGAATGATGAACACCTGTGCTTTGATACTGGAACAAGGTGACTGGGCATGAAGAGTTTGCTCTTTGCTCGTTTGTTCTTGTCTTGCTGCCCAGATCATGAGGCACATGCTTTGGGTGAGGGGGAGCTGCAAAGATTGCACCTTGCTGAAGTCCTGAGAGTCCTCCAAAGACAAGAATAAATTCACTGTCTATCCCAAAACACAAAGATGATACTGGAAAGCCAGGCAGGATTGGGTGTGGGACAGGTGAGGAGGTGACGGCTCAGCCCCACATCAGGATGCTGCAATGGGAGCTGCAGATCGTCACCCTCTTTGCTTGCATGTTAACACTGCTAACATTCAACCAGACTGCAGAAAAAGGTTTAAAGAAATGCATTTTATTTTCTTTTGTGGGTAAATGAGCCACAAGTCCCTGTGGGGGAGGCACAGTGCACTGCCTGGGATGCTTGGCTCTCTGCAGGGGATGGGATGGGATGGAGGGAAGCACCGGGCGATGCTCTGGCCCACACCAGGAGCGCATCCGCCCCGGTGCTGCTCCGGTGCTCCCCATATTTGGTGGTCTTTAATTTGGCATTACATACTCGGGGCTTGTCTGCAGCTCGTATGATTCAAAGTTCTCCATGGGGTCTAATGTACAAGGCCTGGCCTGTTTTCATTAGGTTTCCTGAGCTCTCCTCCCTTCTCCCCAGTGTTGCCGCACAAAGACACTTTTGTCAGGCGATGTTGGACTCTCCTCAAAATCCAAGCACTTTCAGGAAAGGACTTGGAAGTCTATCTTCTCAGTTTCCATATCCCTTTGCCCTCTGCTCTGGCATTTGGTTTGATTGGTTGTAGAGTCGTCCTTTTTCCCCCCCTACTTCTTTTTGTTGATCTGTCTGCTCCGGAGTCTATCTTGCAAAGAAAAAAGTGTATTGCAAATCGTGCTAGCCAGCTCTCTGAATTATTGTACTTTTTAAAGTATTAACTCCTTCAGTTCTCAGCTGGTTTAAGTCCTAGGACCAAAATCATGATAGGAATGTTAAAGGAGTATTATTATATTTTATGTTCGCTGCCACAAGTTTAGTAAGAAATTTAATCTCCCCTCTCTTGCTCACACACTCTCTCTCTCTCTCTGCCTCTTGAGGAAAAAAAAAAAGAAAAAAAAAGGAGGAAAACTGGCACCAAACTTCCATTTGACTTGGCAACTTTTTCACTAATGTGATTTGATATGCTTTACTAGAAAGGGTAACACGCTAATGTTTCAGAAGAAGCCGATTTTCTATTAGTGAAAGTATTGTATATAAAAGATCAGGCATTGCTATTAAACTCTTCAATCAATGAATTTATAGCCTATTCTAAGTGGTAATGATATAATGGAATGTAATCATTTAATATTGGAAAATATGTTTGGTTTGACGTTTTGGGGATTCCAGGAAATACTGCTATTTATATAGCTGCATATGTGCAAAAATTAAAAACAGGGGGAAAAAAAGAGGATTACAAAGGAAACCCGGCCAAATTGTTTGAAATCAATCTATCCAAGATGCTTTCATAATGTATTATATAAAAATCATGTTTGCTTTTTTCATGTATCTGTTTCCTCAGACTATGCACCATGATTTATGCACCCCAAGTACCGATACTGTGAATAAAGTGCTGGGTACTACTTTGTTTCACACATTTCTACGCCAGTTTGTAGGTTACTTTTTTCAGGGCCAGAGGTGGAAATAGTATTTCTGCCTATGGGATATAATTATATTGCAATTCCTACAGAAGAGGACTAAGTACAGCCCCAGTGTTTCAATTAATAATGCACTGTCAGCCTTGAGGGATGATATGAAACCGTGTTGGATCAAAGATTATCAGCATCAAACAGGGCCGCTGCTCTCTCTGCTTTTCTTTTTCCTCTTTTTTTTTTTTTTTTAATGTGCCTGATTGACTCTGTGCAGTTTTTGAAGAATAATATTTTGCTTAAAAGTAAAATATTACATTCTTGCAAGCCTGATTAGGTTACTTTTAAGGGCGGGAGTTGGTTCCTTGCCGTGTATGAGCAGATGTTAAGCTCCTTCCATTATATTTTAACATCTAACATCTTGCATATACCTTTTAATTGTTAATGTGGTCAGGCAATAAATTCACTGTCTATGGGGAACTAAGAATAATTTTCCAAATTTCATTCTCTCTAGCCAGTTGCTAGGAAATGAAGTGCTTTGGTTAATAATGTATTTAAGATATTTGCAAGATCTCAGTTTAATATTTGTTCTGTATTTACATGAAATACTCACCAAAAGAGAAAGAGTAATTAAAATACATTTAGTTTTTGGTAGCATTTAGCACTGGCTTGAAACGTACTACTAAAAATGATGAAATTATTTTGCAGACGAATAGGAAAATATTCTTTGAAATCTGACAAGGTTTATTTGAAATAATGCTTACTTTAAAAAATAACTCCTTTTAGGTCTTACAATTCTACACTTCTTACTGAAAAACGGTCTCCCAGTAGCATACATATCCTATATCAATGTAACTAAATTTATATTGTTATAAATTTTTGAGGTTGGATTCTTGAGTTTTGAAATTAAATAACCACAGTTAACTGTATTAAATGTAGACTTGAATTTGATCGAAAATAAGTAAAGCACTTATGACAACCTCTGTAAATGCTTAAATACTTTAGTTGTGTTTGTGAGGATTAAATTGTATTATAAGGAGCCAACACTGAGTATACAAGCTCCTGTGGGACAGCTTGGACTTTTGGGAGATTAAAAAATGGTGCATTAATGAAATTCTGCAAGTTTTTTATTTAATAGATAGTGCTTTTCAGGGTATGCAAAGTAATTGGTAGCGGAATGCTATATGCACCTTTACACTCACACCACATAATGTATATAATTACTTGGAGAAACTGCTTAACTTTAATGGGGCGTTTCTTGATCATATAATAGGAAAACTAACAGCTTTAATTAAGATTTATGAAGCAGGGAGGTAATATATTCTGCTAAATTAGGTAACTATTGGTGGGTACTGTATTTTTAAGCAATTAAAGGCCCGATCCTGCAGCTCTTTTGCTGTGTAAGCTGTCGCCAACTCGTGCAAGGAGTGCTGCTGCCACGTGAGGGAGGATGCGGGAATGGGGCCGCATCTTGGTGTGTTTTACAGCCCCTAAGGTATGGCAGAAGGGAGCTGTGGGTACATGCCTGGTTTATTCCTGGTTTTAGGCCCTGCTTTGAGTAGTTTTTCCTACCCCAAGTCCTTGGCACGTAGCAATCACCAGAATGAAGCAGTTGGCATCACCCATGCGAGTGGTGGATCAGCTCCAATAAGGTCTCATCCCTGCAGAGGGAAGTGCAAGCAAGGCTGTTTGGGGACAAATTGGAGTGAGAAGCAAGCAGGGGATTGCTTCCATCTGGAAAACTCCATCAGAAGAGAGGTGCAAGGGGCTCGTGGAAGGGCTGTGTTGTGGGGTGCACTGCTGGCCGCGTGCTGGAGAACACCACCAACATGTGCCCAAAATGGGATTGGAGCAGAATCTTTTGAATTTCCATGGTGCAGACTTCCATTCCATTTTTTTCATGTGTTGTGTGATGAACTTGGTTTTTTTCTCAGCAAACCACGGGTGAATGTGTGCCTCAGGTCTGACCATGGCCAGCCTCTGCATTCCTGCTGCACCCTTGCATGGCTGTAAAACTGGAGGAAGAATGCCAGCCATGCATAGGCCTTTATTTCAAAAAATGTTCCCAGTTCTAAACCACACCTGTACACAACCAATCTTCTCTAAATGGTTAACTTCCACCCAAGCACAACTGAGCAGAAATCACTGCCTTTCTGAAGTACAAGCACCTGATCGAGAGAGATCCTGTGAACTGAGTATGAGGAACATCTGAATTAGTGAGGGATTGATTCATTATTTAAAAGCCAACCAGACACTTTAATGCAGTTTAATGCTTGGTAGAAATTAAAGGTTTCACCCCACAGCTTTAGAAGGCTTCTTTATAATTGTGAAAACTTGACTAAGACCATGGATTGGCCACTTTTTCTGCTGGGCTGTGAACTCTTTTTTGGATTTTCTTATGCAAGTGCCCTTTGAACCCAAAGTTAGCCAAATTACTTGGAAGTTACATGGACTACCAAGAATAAATTTGTCTTATGGTGGTGCTTAGTTTTGTTTTGTTTTCCCTTGTGCTCAGACTGGTTCCCCATTTAAGCTGGAGGAACTTGCACTATCTGAACTAAGTAGAAACAGAACTGCTAAGGAAATAAGTGGTCCTTGAGCTCTAGGATGTGGGAGGAATTGAACGCATTTGGTATTCCTCAAATATATTCAGTTCCTCTGTGTTGCTGCCCTGTATTTTGCCCCAGTTCCTCCGCTCCATTCTTGTTGTTTCCCTGGTGTTCAATGTGGCTCTCTGATGAAAGGAAGAAACCTCCCAAATTTTCATGGAGGCTGCAAATGTCAGCTGGTGGCACCTCCCAGCCCAAAACTTTATACAGAAAACAACTGGGGCAACCCCAATTTTCATTTTAAGTACAGTGGGCTTCCAGCACCACTTGTGGAAAAGCAGCGCTTGAAAATGTTGCCGGGAGCACCAAGCCCAATATCTCATTAAACAAAAACTACCTCATGATTTTCAGGCCCCCCTTCTCCCAATTCATGACTTTTGCACGTTAGCAGTGGTACTTTTGGGGTCAGTCAGAGACACCGGTCCCAAACCTGGCCCACGGGTGCCTGTGCTTTCTCTGCATGCCACGTTTGAAAGCTCACATATCATCCAGGCCATATTTCTAATGAATTTGGCTTCAGAAAAATATAAGCACTAAACAGAAGAGTAGGGCCGTGGGAAGTGCATTTTTAAAAGTACACCCAACCAGATAAATAGACTTTTTAAACCCAAAATAAACAGATAGAGAAAACTCACTTAGGCAAAGGATGCATAAATTATCTTTACCCCGAGGATGCAGTAAGTTATTCCCTCTTTACATTCAAAACCTCTGTTTTCCAAGTCCGTATTTCATGTCTAATCACTAAGAATGCCCTCTTTGACTTCACCCGTGCCTGCAATCGTGCCCTTTCCTGAGAAGGGCCCATTTGTCATGTGGGGAAAGAGGGTTTAATTAAGTAGGGAAAATGTACCTAAGGTGGAAACTGAGCTCTGGCCATGTTTCCATAGAAAATATATGAAAAAACATCTACAGATGAGCTGAAGCTTTCTTTTTCCCCTTCACGAAAAGACATTTTTTGGTCCCCCACTTTACTCTTCAAAACCTAAAGAGCTTCTGGGTAAGACAGATGGGAGTCCTACATGAAAGAACAAGGGTGGAATGTGCATTTATCCCCCCCAAAAATACATTTTTCAAATTAACTTTTTTTTTCTCCATTTCCCTTGTTCCTCTGGGAACCCAGCAAATGTCTCTGTTGTGCACTCCAAAGAGAGTCACGGTTTTAACAGGGAGGGGTCAGGAAAAAAAAGGCAACTTGAAGATTCCGTGTTAAAATTCCAAGTATTCCTTTAAAACAACAAAAATGAGAGAAACAAAGGGGGAAACTATCAAAGGAAAGCATTTAAATTACTGGAAGGCTAGGGGAAACCTTAATTTTCATGCCAGCAAAAAGGGTACATAGGTTTTCTATCTGAACGTTACTTACTGTTGTGCTTAATTGCATATGATCACTTGCTATGAAAAATGCAGCGACCTGCAGAATCTACACCTTGTCCTCGAATTGCAACTTATGCAAAAATGCAAAAGGAATCTGCCTGTAGATTTTCCTAAGTTTTCAGGGCAAGCAGAGGTTTTTTTTTTTTTTTTAAGGAAATCCATGGTCAGAGTTTAGCTCCAGTCTGTAACTCTGGATCCCCAGCAGCCCAGTGGGTCTCTCTGTTCCTGCATGTTTGTTTTCCGTGTGACTCTTTGCATCCTTAGGCCATTCTAACAATCTTTTTGATTTCTCTCAGCGTTTAGTTAAAGTTTTGCCAGGCAAAGACAAACAGTTGTTCTGATGGGGAAGTACAGCTGGGTACTGGAAGACAGGCTGGTATTTGCTTAGTCCTTGAATTTCCACGCTGTCACCTTGTTCCCACTGACAAAACATGCCCCAAAGTGACTTTGCAGGTGCTGGTGCACTGAGATGCTGCTTTGAAAGAGACATGTTGTAAAGGACTGATTTTGCTTCTCTTGAAGTTATGGCAAAACTCACAAACCGGTGAAAAAGAGAACTGGGCTCATGTTAGCCCAGACGTGGTTACAGTCCAAGCTTTTCTTATGGAACTATTTCCTAGGAAATCTGGGTTTATCTCCTGAAGCCGTGAATCATTCTTCTCCAAGCTGAAATAAGATGCTGTGGGGACAAAAGGACAAGGGGTAGCAGAGTGACAGAAATGGCAGGTCCTCTCACAGAGCTATGGAAATGTGTCGACACTTTTGCAGAAGGGATGAGAGAAGCCTTCTTTCTCTTTACATGAAAAGCATGGGGAGGAAAGGAAAAGGGCTGCTGCATTTCTATCATCCATAATCCTCCACTTAACCTATGAATTAGCCCTTGTGTGAGCAAAAAGGAAAGTTGGTGGCTAAACCATAACCCGCCCCCCCAAGTGGGTACAAGTCTTCCTTTTCCCGTCCTGAGCACTATATATAATGGGCCCCTTGAATTAAGGAGATATATTAAAAAGAATCCTGGCTGGCTTGCCCCATTTTCTTCCTGGCTGTGCATATATTTATGTAATGTCCAATACCCCAGGACCAACCTCTTCAGAGCTGGTGTCAAGGTGTAAGGTGCAATTTTAACCTAGTAATTCCATACCCGCTTTGAACTGCCGGCACGAATGTTGGCAGGAGTAGATGCCTAATTACTCGTTTATACCCAAACTGCAAATTAGGTTTAGCTTCAGTGTGCGCTGTGGTTCACAGGGAGGGTGAAAATATGTTCAGAGTTACCTATAAGGGAGCTTGAGCCAGCAAAAACAAAGTCAGAGTTCAGAAAGTAGAAAATCCCACAGTGAGCTGCACAGTTTGGCCAAGGACCCTCGCTCTGCCATAGCTGATACCACGTACTTTAATGGAAAATAGGGGATGTTTTGAAACAGAAAAGATGAGAGAAGTTCTCTGTACATTGCCACAGAGGGTGAGATTCATCTTGGCTAGCCTGAGCTGTCTGAATGTTTGGATCCACCTTGATGTGGCACTCAAAGCCCTCTTGGTGGGTGAGAGTGAGAAGAGCTTAGCGAGTTCATCCCCCTGGGGCACAGTCTCGAATCTTCCTCCATTGACTTCAGCTTGGGTGCCCACTTGCTCAAAAGTGCCTTCTGTAAAGCCGGGTGAGATATTTTCTGATCACAGAGGTTGGCAGCTGTAGATACAAAACCACCAGAGTTTGTGGTTAGAGTTTATTTTGTGTGAAGCTGGCACCCAGAGGGGCCCTCACCATCAGCCATCTCCCCTTCCTACCTGGGGGTGAGGTGGGATCCTGAGTACTCGTGTGTTGGAATGCTCTTGTTCCAAGGCTGGGTTGCATCCACACAGGTTGTGGGAGGGTAGGAGCAAAGCAACTCAGTCTGGCGAAAGGGGATTTATCAGCGAATCCATGAATGAAGACACAAAAATGTGGTTTCTGCCACACTGTGTCTAATGTGTATCCCATTGATGGCAGTTGCTTGGGGCTGGAGGCAAGGAAATGCCAGTGACAGTGGATGTGTTTGTTTATGCAGGCAAAGAGATGATGAAATGGGACGTGTGGCTCTTCCAAGAGAAGCTGCGTGTCCTCTGAACAGAGCGGATCTGTGTTGTGAGCAAACTCCCCACCAAGAGACTGCTCTATCTCCGGGCAACACCGCCAACAAACCATTGTACCATCCTTGCCGAATGTCCCCTTTACCTGGGTCCAGGAATGCCTTTGTCCTGAAGGAGCAGCGGGCATTTAGCAGCGAGTAGCCTCTGTGTGTGCCTGGTGCCGGCCCGCAGCCCGGCTGGCCGCAGCGAGCGACGTGCCATTTTTTATTATGTAGAAGGAAATTTTGCAAATATGCCCAAGGGTGAGGCAACATCAATAAGCAGGGAATGAACGCTCTATTACATTCATTTGGTTTCGTAACTTCTGTTGGGTCACAGGGGAGCTGCTAAAGAAAACAAAACAAAATCTCTTGTATGCCAGCTATATTTAGTCGTACAGAGCTTTGCGTTTGTTCTGGGGCTGAAGAACAGCATGTCCAAACCTGGAGCTTGAGGTTGAGTGTGTACTTAAGCCCTGGTCCTGCAAAGGACTGTGCATGTTCCTAACTTTGTGTGTTTTGAGTACAAATGAGCTTTGGTCTAACGAGCCCGCTCTGGGATGTAATGGGAAATGTCTGTAGTCTGTGCGGATTATTCCTTCCACACGTCCTTAACGCTCTCACCCGTACGGGAGTACAATGTGAGTTTGTGCTTCTGTGGGGTACGGAGACATCCTTGAACCAACGGGGAAAATTGCCTTTCAATTGCCCATCCAAATGTGGCTAAAATAGTATCTTATATAAAATAATTTGCTTTTGTGTTTCAACATCAAACAAAACTCTTGGCGGTGGCTGGAGCTCCGTGCAGCGGTGGTCCCTTCTAGTCCGTGTGGACTCTAAAACCAGACAATATGAACCCTTTTCCACCAGAGCATGTGACTACAGCCTCATCTTACCTCTATTTTTCCCTTTATTGTAGCTCACAGGTTGTGGGGTGTTTTTAGAGGAGGGACTTGAAATAATTTTTTATTTGTGTATACATATATGTTAGGGAAAGTTAGGATCTGTATGGGCCTGTTGTCAACAAACAGTGGTCAGGATGAATTCAAATCAGTCAGAGTGGTTTATGACAGGACTTTTCACAGGAATTGTAACAGGTTTTCCAGTTCTTGACCATCAAAACTCATGAATTAGGTGCCTTGGAAGCACAGAAGTCAGAGCATGTGGGTTTCTTTAGATTTTTTTTCAAGGTTTTGGGTTCCTAAGGCAGCTTGGGTGAGAATTTCAGGTCCTGGTATAAACTCCTGCTTCTAATAGTTAAAATCCTCATATTTGCATGACTCCAAGAGCTGAGACTTAAAGAAAATCTGTGTTTTCAGGACTAACGCTCAAACTGGAAGAGCCAGTGGTACATTCAGTTGTGCTGTGAATATTGCAGAGTTCATGAGTTCCAGGGTGTTCCTGTTGTTGTCACTGCAGTGTGTTACATATTCTGAGTTAACTACCCAGGTGGTCAGACTCATGATGTACCTATTCAATTAAAAAGAGAATTCAAACTCTGATGGTGGGGGATGAGGCACGGAGATGTGTCTCCAAAATGCCCTTCTGTGGTGAATCTGGGAGGTTTCCTGGTGCTGCATTCCCCCAGCCCACAAGTGAATCCCACAGCAGGGACTAAAGGCAAGGCAGAGCCTTGCAACAGGCATCACTCTCCTTTGTAGCTGATAAAAAAAAAAAAAAAGGTGAAAACAATACATAAGTTTTTTTGATTATTTAAAAGTTGCAGCAGAAACTCATGCTCCTGCTTGCCTCCCCATTACTTTACATAAAATTGTTATGCATTCTAAGTAGTAGCAGCCTGGGCCTCTTGACCTCACAAGAAGAGCTGTTACTATACATTTAACAAAAACAAGGTATTATGTATTAGCCTACACATTTTGCAATAGCTCCAACAATCTAGTAACTACAGTCCAATTTAAACCGTGCCTGGAGGCAACAAAAATTGCACAAAATGGCAGCTAATTTATAGAAGGGAGAGAGGAAATATTTGGGGGTCTATTCCTTCAAGCCATCTGATTCGTATTATTGACTCATTTAGAAAACAGAAAGTGAGCAGAGACAAGTTTTTAAGGAGTTTGGTTTCACACAAATGACTTGCAATTGCAGCCCATTATTTTTATACCAAGACTTCATTAGTCATATCCCCGTCAAACCTGTGAGCAGTGTCAAATGTTTTCAGAAAACACACCAGGACAGGTATGGAACTCATCAGCCCGTGGCAAAGGTCGCTCTCATTAAGGAGTCAAAAATGAAAACTTTCAGTGTCTCTAACACATTGCACAGACGTTCCTGCCCCCACTTCTGAAACGCGGGGCCGAGCGAGCACCTCCTGCTCCCCAGACATTCAAATAAGATCAAGATGACAGGGCAAGAAAATGAATAGGATTCTTAACTGGCTGTACTTTATAATATGGTACTGATTGGAAACAACCAGAAAGTTGTTTGCCATGTCTATAGTACCATTTCCTGAGGTTAAACATAACATCTGAAACGAAGCAATTAAGTCTCCTTAAAAGAAAAAAAAAAAAAGGAAAAAAAGAGAAAAAGATGGGGTGGGGGAAGAAGGAAGAAAGGGGAGGACGTGGGTCTGCGTGGTGCTGACTCGGCACGCCAGCCATGCTCCAATGAGCAAAAGAAATGTCTGTGCAAACTTCTTCCCACCTGGGAGGTTGGAGGGGAGACAGGAGAGCTGTGACACCGGAGTTGTTCGGGGCTGGCTCTCAAGCTGTGCTGTGACAGATGTGTTTTGAGGAATTTTGAGGCGCGGAGATAAGAATAACAAAAAGCCATTCAGTGAAGCACAGTTACACAGGCTTAGCACAAAGGGGTGAAGAGAAAATGTGTCAATACGCTCCTTACTTGGGGAAGGTTGGCCGTGTTTCTGCAGCACGCTGCACTCGGGTCTGGGGGCTGTTGCTAACAGCAGCAAGGGTTGTGGTCTTGCCCCTTCAAAGTTATTCAGTGTCCTGGCAATGGAAAAGGATTCCCTTTAGCTGCTTCACTCCGGGACACAACAAAGTCCTTCTGATGTAGAAAATGTTTATCTTACAGAGGGTTTGCTTATTTAAAAATAGTGTCCATAGGGCTTTACGTAAGATGGCAGAAATACTTTTAGGAAGTTTTTTGTTTTTTAACTGCTCAGCTCATGTAGACTTGGATTTGCTTGTTGTGCTCTGAACAGGTCCTTGGGCAGCCAGGGATGTGGTCTCTAAAATGCCTTGGTCTTGGCTTTTTCAATCTTGATGTTCCCAAATGGATTGCAACAAAGGTTATGGGTATAACCTTTGCAGGGTTCCCTGTCAAATGGGGACAAGAAACCCGATTTCTGTGGGTTAGTCAGTATTTACAACATTAACCTGTGAAGATTTAGGTGCTATAGTGATTACTTGAAGGAAATACTTGGAATTGCAGGTTATTTTGCATGTAGGAAGATGTGCGTATGGATAACTTAATAATTATTTGGAAATCTCAGTGTCTTGTCCCATGCAGCAGCATTTGTGTAGTGTGCTCATTCACACTTGACTCTGTTTGCCTCTCCTGCTTCCTTGCCTGTTCATGCCTATGAATGTATGCTTGAAATGCTGCAGTGCTTAAACCTCCTACAGCCTGACAGCTGGGGGCACAGATCCTGGAAAAGCAGGGAAATGCCAGTGCTGCCGGGCAGGTTATGGCCGTGCTGCTCTCATGTGGCCTCCTGGTAGCTCACTTCTCCCAGTGGAGAGGTGGCTGAAACTGCAGGTTGTTCCTTGAACATGGGAAATGGAGCTGATGTGATACACAAATAGGTTATGGTTGTCTCTGACCGTCATTATTGGGGCGTGTATGGGGAGAGAGGACTCCCTGGGCTGGCTCCCGTCCCCTTTGGTTGTGTGTAGTCCACTGGGAGGTCACGTGGAGGAAGAGGAAGGCCAAAATTTCTGGGTTCAATCATTCTGCTGCTCTGGTCTCAGGCAAATCTGATTCTCCGTTGCTCAATTGCCCTCTCTGCAAAGTGAGATGAGTTTGACCCTCTTTGTGAGTGTTGGGAGAGCTCCTGGGTGGAGCTGCTGGCGAGCAGAGTGCTGCTGTCCGGGTGAGCGAGAAATGGAGATGCTCATCACTGATAAGCAACCCTTTGACTAGGTCCACTCAATAAAAAGTGATTTCTGACACATATTACTACCCTGGGCTCACACCACGGTGTTTTCCCTCCTGTCCCAAGTGCAAGACTCACGGGGTTATGAACCTCCCTCTGCTGAGCAAGAGTGTTTGTCTGCAGAGATCAGCGCTGGGCTTTGCCGGGGTGTCCGTGCCCTCACCTGCCAGCCCCTGGTCAGCCCCTGACCAGAGGCACATCCTGAGTGCCAGCCCTGTGATTGATGCACTTGGCCGAGAACTTCCCTCCTGCCCGCTCAGGAAACAGGAGGGCTGGGGAGATAGCGCTCGCCTTTCTTTCACAGTCCCTGCTTCCGAACTCTAATCACCTTCTGCTGTGGGAAAAGAGATGAGATGCTGCCTAAAAAACAGATCATTGTCCGCCTCCTAGATTAATGCAGAGAAAGCAGTATTGTCTGCTGAATGGATAAACCTTCCTCCTGTCACTCAAAACCTAAATTCAACGCTACTTCATTTCTAAGAGGCTTATCTTCCTTGAATAGACCCTTGCAGCTCAAGTAAGAGGCGATGTAATGAAGCGTGTTTTTTTCTTAAGTGAGAAACCTGCTGCAAAGAAGGGGTGAAGCCTGTGCAGCTGTTCTAAAGGGCCTTTGCAGACTCTCGAAATACTTGTCATTTATCTGGTCTTGCCTGACAGCAAATGAGAGAAGATCAAGTTCAAAATCTGCCGGCGCGGCTTTCAGGGCTTCCTCATCTGTTAATTAAATAATGGTCATTAGCGCACAATGCCCCCCAATAAGGGCGGATATGATGCTGAGATGGAAATATGGGTTCGGGGGTTATGAATAAGCAGATGGTCCCCAGGAATTTTGCTGCTTTGACCCCCCCAGCGATGCCTCGGTATGTGGCTGGGGGAACTGGCAGTGAAACAGGTGGCATCAGGCGGAAAAATAAATTCGTGGAAGCGTGCTGAAATCATTGTAGAATCCCCTCCTTTTATGTGGGGCAGCGATTAATTCAGTGATTTCCCACAAACCAGCCTGTTTTTGGAAAATCACCCACACCACCATTGCCACAAATAATGTCCTGTTTGCTTTCCTGGAGCCTGCAGTACTAAAGACTTACACTTTTAACGTATTTTGGGAAATGTGCTCTTTAAATTAAGATTGGTTGCTCAACATCAGAGGGCCAAATCCCGAGGTGTTTACTGAACTTCTGCTCGGTCAAAACTTGCTCTGCTATCAAAGAGCAGCTCTGAGGGTTGCTGGGATGGGATGTGAGATCTGTCTCTGAATAACTACAGGTGATACAGGAATTTTTTGCAGATGTGAGAGGTTAGCTCTTCTTTTTATGGTCAACATATGTTTAATTTTCACATGTTTGAAGTCAGACTTTACCTAAAAGCACTGATCTTGTGAATGCCTCTTTCTTTCATCACCAGCAGCATGACTTTTCTAGTCTCACCATCACCATGTGGACTGTGGGCATCCAGTTTGTGCCTCTGCAGTTGCAGGCCATGTCCTGAAAAATCCTTCCTTGTCTTTTCCAACACTGAGGTGGATGTGGTTTTATTTCAGCTGTGACCATGCAGGAATTATGCAACACTGAGTTACCCAGGATTATAACTGATTTTTCCCGTGAGCTGCTGGTTTTCCTCCTGGGGTTATTGGATGGGACAAGGGAGGAGACCCAGCATGGTGTGCACACAACAGGGGCAATGCAGGCTCTGCTCATGCCAGAGCTAAATGTGCCTGAATGTCCAGTCTGGCTTGGAGGGGAAAATAAAAAGCTTTAAGAAAGTACTTGAGGAGATTGGCCACCGGTGGTCAGCCTGGGGGGATTTGGCAGGTCCCTGTGCTAAGAAGTATCAAGCAGTTGGATGGTGATTTAGAGGGGTTTTTGAGCAGTGTGGAGGAAAACTCAAAGCCTGGAGTGCAGACCCTGTCATGGGGTGGAGCATTTCTAATGCTGAAGTGGGTGCACAAAATCCTATGGGGCAGTTGGTGTCCCCAGGGTGGGTCCCTGGTGTGGCATGGCATGGCCTGGACCAGTATGGAGACCAAAAAAGTCAAGGAGAAGTGGGGAGTGGCTGGGAAAACCATGAAATGTACAATAAATATGCTCATGCAACAAATCTGCGTTAAAGCAAACATTATGCTTGTGACAGAAAACAATAAAAGTAAGGAAATTTGCAGTTAATGGTAAAACATACCATATGTCCACAAATGCCTAGGCACACCAGGGCACCCCTGTAACTGCTTTCTTCATGTCAAGGTGTTGAAGACCAGATGGCAGGTTTCACCCCAAATTACAGCTTCTCAGGCTGCTGCTCTGTATTTTTGCTCTTGGTTGCCTTTTTCATCCTGTCTGACCTATTCCCACAATGTGCTGGGGTGAATGTTTCTGAAATGGGCATGACCTGCACTTCTGGTTGGTAAATGTTGTTTGTCAGGTACTTTGGAGTGGGAAAACCTTGCTGATAGTGCCCTGAGTAGATCAGTCAACGCTACTGCTAAATGTGCTATAACACTAAAATATGGTACCTGGCCTGGTGGAGAAAACGTTGACATCACAAATCACAGGTTATTCCTCCAGCCCTACATCCTGAGACGCTCCTGATGAACATAATGCTCTATTTCTTGGATTAATAGGCATCAATAGCAAAATTCCCTGGACTATGGAAAATTAACAAATGCTTTCATCTCTACTTTCATTGCAGGGATTATTTATGGGGATGTTTTGGTGGTAGGTGCTGTTTGTTAACTGTTTAGGGAGCTGGCTGGAGGCTCTGTGTGTGCAGATATTGACCTTTTGCAGATTTTTTTTCCCTTAGCTGATGTCTTCGTCAGTAAGGAGACACCTGCATCCGTGCAACCCCGGCGAGCAGAGCAACACAGCACTTCAGTATTTCCCCTCCTTCACCAGCTGGATAGGACCCCTGATACAAAACCTGAGAAATGTGCCAAAAGCCTTCAAAGTTCAGGCCAGAGGTGTTTGTGCAAGATAAAAATGGGACAATATAGCATCCCTGGACAACTCATCCGTTTACACATGACACTCGTTGCTGTCTCTGATTAGCTTGTTAGTGGGGAGGCAGGAAGAAGTGCAATCAAGTTTTTATGATTCATCATTTCTGTTCCCTGTTCGGGAGACAATGTCAGTGCTCTTTGCCAATCATAGAAGGTGGCTTTCGAGTGCCTTAGGGAGATGCTTTTTTTAAAGATGCTCTCTGTGCTTCTGAAGGCTGAGCCACATTTCTAAATAATAGGGAAGTACTGGAGTTTGTTTTGTGTTGTGGTTTTTTTTTCTTTTTTTCTAATTGTATCTACTAACAATGCTTTTATGTTTGCTGCACGTAAGCTAAAAGAAAACATGCTGCCAGTTTGTCTGTAATCCTGTTTTCACTCAGAAGTATTTGTGCAGAAATAAATTAGAAATGATACCTGGAATATTTTCCACAATACAAAAGGCAAATGTAAGTTTTATTAAGTTGAAAAGGATACATTCTCTTCTCCTGACCTTGATTTTTTAGCTATATTCTCTATACCCCTGCTTTAGAAGTATTATTCTTCATCCCATCCAATTACCATTTCTATCAGCTCTTCTGAAAGATTATGCTTTTTGGGTGTTCTTCTGTAGATGTCTTTCCAGTGGCTTCACTTGATGAATGTGACAAGTTTTGTGTTTTCTCCCTCCCCTCATTGAATTGAAAAGTTTTTTGATAAATACAGGCCAATAAGTGCCCAAAGGCAGTGTTTCAATGGCTGCTAAATCTTTCAAGGTTAGGACTTAACCTCCGTTCTCCCTAATTCAACTGCAACCTTCAGTCTGGAGCCAATCAAGAATATCAGATGATACTTAAACAATGAAGGATTTCTGATATTCAGGTACAGCCTCTGTTCAATAGGATTGCAAATTCTTTGTGTGAAGAAAGTCGGTTTTGCTCTAAAGTACTGTCACAAAAAGTGAAATTACCATTTGCTTGGAATGATGCCATTCATCATTGTCAGAATACTAAGCATTGTAAGTAGCTAGGCCTCTCCAAATTAATGCCTTGTTTTGCATCGGCTAAATTTCCCAAATCCTCGAGGATGGGTCATACAAAACTCATCTCACCGTTTTAATTTATCAATCCAATATGAGTGCGGTGAAAGGGAGCTTCATTCGGTCTTAGCTCTTTTATTTACAGTCTAATTCTAAAAGAAAAGGAAATAAGATATGAAAATAAGTTGGAAAATAAGATAAATCTCTCAGTGAAATCACAAGATCTACTCAGTCCTGTAGCAAACCCTCTATAATTCATTTGTAGGTCAGCTCAAGGGATTAGCCATGACGTATTTGGAAATTCATTTATTTTTATTTTATTTTGCTGTTTCTTATGCATAAGGGTAATGCTGTCCCCAAGGCTTTTCAGGTAGCCCTCAAATCTTGACAACATTTGCTGTCTCTAAGGCCTAAGCCAAAATTAATTTTCAAATAAACAGCATAAAAATGTATGGAGTTGTATAAATTTGAATACAAAATGCATTTGTTTTGCTTGCTCCCATCCACACATACATACTGTTGGCTCAGCCAAAAATCATAACATGACATGGAAATTAACGGCCATATGTACATCATGAAAGTCAAAAAAGTTTCTTAGTTTATTAGAAACACTGTGGTGTGGGGTTATTTTCTTTTTTTTCACCCACTTTCTCCTTGATATGCTCTGCTGGGGAAGCGGTGCATGTTAATTGTGCTTCTCTCTCCGGGTGCCTCCGAGCCCCTGCCTCTGCTCCTGGACCACTGGCTGCCTCCTGCATCCCACTCGGGGTTTTGAGGGTGTGACATCTCGAGATTTTTTCAGTAAAAGTGAAATTAAAAGCGACTTGGTACCTCTAGCAATTTGTTATATCGGGGAAACAGTGAGAGTGAGAGAGGTGCTTGGGCAGCCTGCAGCAGCACAGCCTTGGAAGTGCCTCTGGTGCTGCAGCGAGCAGAGAATCAGACTGGAGGGCTGGAAATGAGGCTTGAAGCAAAATCCCCAAATTTGGGCTGAACCAAAACAAAAAACCCAATCAGAAGCCCGTGCTGAGGGATTGTAGAGGAACAACACAAACGTTTTGCTGGTGTTCAAATATGATACGGAGTCGAGTCTTCCAGCAGGCTCCAGTGCATCCCGAGGCGTGCCAGGAGCTGCTCCTGCCCCAGGAGCCTGCAGCACCTGCGGGATCAGCCCTGCGGCAGCTAAAAATAACTCCGTACTCTTAAATTAAAACAATGCCTCTTTTCGGCCTCATTCCACAAGGGGGCTGCAGGCACGCTGGAAATTCAGCAGTTGGCAGGCTGGGGAGTACCTGGGCGAAAGGAAGCCTGTTCCCATGTGGAGGTGCCCAAGCACGGGCCAAATCCAGAGGGAGGTGGTCCCTGAGTCAGAGCAGAGCCTGTGCACGGCTTTTTCTGAAGGTGGGACAAGTGGCTCCCTGGCAAGGTCAGCTGGGGATGGTGGAAAGCAGGAGGAAAAGCCTGCAGGGGTGGGTTGGGATGCAGAGCTGCATCATCACACTCCTGCTGCTCCTGCCCCAAGGTTCTCCAAATTAATTGGCTTAGCCGAAATATCCTTTCATTTGTGCTTAATTAAGAGAAATACGGCTGTGTGAGACCTCACTGGTGCATTGCCTGAAACTTTGTATCTGGAACAGTATCAGCTGACCAATAAATAGTTGGTTAATTATTAATTTGCTAAAGATTATGTTTGGAAGGGTAGATCACCTTGAAATGTTGCTTTCTATTATCTTTCCCAGCCAGGCAATGAAAGATTTCAATTTAATGTGACAGGAAGAACTACAAACAAGTGTGTTTGAGGCTCTGGCAGGTGAGGACGCTGGGGTCCGGAGGAGAGCTGCCAGGGGCTGGTTTTTCCACACCATGCTTACCCAGGACCAGGTGCCAGCCTCCTGCCTGGCATGTTTGGGCTGGGTATAGATCCTCTGTTTAGAAAATAATTTATATCCTGGGTCATCATGGAGTAACTTTGGTTCTGAGTGATCTTGCACATTTCAGTATTTTGCAGCTTTTCTTTTCACCGATAGCAGCTCACCCTGCTGTGCACAGCACAGAGCCTTCTGTCCCAAAAGACATCAAAGTGTGCTTTATGGATTATTTCCCAACTTTATTTAACCCTCCACTGAAATGCTGTTACGCTGGACTTTGGGGTAAAACACATGTGGATAAGTTCTCACTCTGCCTGCTCCGGGAGCGCTGCCCTTTCCCAGCCTAGAGCACGTCCTTGATGTGGATGGTGCAGCTCAGGCCTCCCCACCTGGCTCTTCCCAGCTGCTGTTTGCAGGCGTGAATTTTCCCTCCAGGCTGAGCGAAAAGGCTGAGGCCAGTTGCTGAATGGGTGTTGTTCTTCCCATCCACCACAAAGAGCTGCCCAGTGGCCCTGGCTGGGGAGCAGCTGTGGGTTCTGACCCAAGCTTGGGCCTTGGCTGGAGATGGAGCATCTCCTTCAGCTCTTGGTCTCCTTCCAGAATCTCCCCAGGTTTGCTCCCCCTCCATCACCAGCAAGTTTTGCCCACCAGGCTGCAAGAAGTGCAGGTGGAGAATTTTTCACCTGGTGGGCAGAGCTCAGCCCTGCGTTAACTGGGAGTGGGAAGGGGAGCATGGACAGCAGTGGGGAGCTGCTGCCATCCCTTGCAGGGATATTCACTGGGACCTGCTCCTATCAGCCCAACTCTGCTTCCATGGCTGCAGGTCAGAAAGAAAGAAAAACAGAGGGAGAAAGATAGATAGCTTTACTTGTAAGTAAAAGTTAACTTTAAAAACTGTGGCAGTCAACATGACTGCTGCCATACAGCATGTCTTAAGACTAGAAGGTGGATTTTAAAAATGAATAATCCCCCCAAATTGCAAAGATAAAAAGGAATTTGGTTTGTATGTGTTTGTGAAAGTGAGAAACACAGATGGGATCATTGAACTATGTGATATTGCTTATCATCTTCTCCATTTAGTGTATGTTTTATGATTTGATAAAAAAATCACTGAGGTTTTTTTTTTGTTTTGTTTTACATACTTGGAATCACCTCAAGTCAAAATCCCAGAGGACATAATGCGTTACTCTTAATATACACCAAATACAAATTGCTTTTTAATTCATAACACTTCCTAATTGCTATCTTAGGCAGAGTTTTTAGAACAGCAGAGTACAGCACTGTGCTTCTGGTTGAAAACATGTTTTTGACATGTGAGCTGCGTGTCTTGCTGTCCCAAAACTCTGTCAAACCAGACACATCAATAATATGTTTAGCCCTGTAAGCGTCTTTCCATTGTGCTCATCACCCTGTTATGGCAATTGCTTCTTAGGTGACTTTCATTCCTTGCCAAAGCGTAAAACACCCCATGATGCATGAAATGTGGGATTTGCATTCCCATTTGAAGCCTCAGATTCAAAAGTGTGTTGGTGACTGGTTCCTCGAGGGCCTGTGTGCGTCAGTGCAGGGTTCTGCACGGCTTGGCACAGTGAGGTGGGGGGGTAGTGGCGATGTTGATCCTGTGGAAGAGAGGAGAAACAGTGGAGTTTGGTTTATCTTAGGAAAAGGTGGCAATTGGTTTCCCTGGACGTGGGTGGCTGAGTGCTTGCAGCAGCACCGACTCTTTGCTTTAGCTAAGCAGGGCACACGGTCAAATTAGAGTTCTTCCCTCCCTTTTGCACTCCTGGAGAGCAAAACCCCTTTGCCCTGTCTCCCTGCTGATGTGCCAGTGAGGGGACCTGGCTTTGGCGCTATTCCCGTGTCCCTGAGCTGTGGCTGGTACCTCCCCCGTGCTCCTGCTCTCCCCAGGCTAAGGCAGGAAGTCTCCTGTGTTGCCTTCAGCAAGGTGCATAATTTCCTCTCCTTTTACCTCTCTGCAATCCTTTTACCCTGTGGTATTTATATGTCTCGTTGATAAAGGAAAAGGGTTGTGCAGTTCTATACCTGTATCCTAAGTAACTGCACACATTTATTTTGTGCATATTGTTGGGATGTGAGAAAAGTTTCAGGTCTTTGGTTAAATCTATTATTTGGACTCCTACACAAAGTTTTCTGTAAACTCTTCCTGTTTATACCAGGTGAGGATCTGACTTGTTTTTTTGCTTTCAGTTTGGCACTGCTGCTAACTCTAAACTCCATTTGCTGTTTCTGCTAGGAAGGGCAGGGGGGGAAGGAAACTGTGAGGAAAAACTCCAACTTCTACGTTTATGAGAGTGATTTTAATAACTTTGGGTTACCCATGCTAATCCTTTAACAGGAAGGGGGTTTGAGAACTGACCCAACCTCCTTTCCTTTCATTCGATCCCAAAACACCTGCAACTCTGAGCAGAGTAATCTATGAATCACTGTGTCTGTCGTCTACTCATTGTCTTGTCTAGTGCACTCCACGGTGGAACTAATCAACAGCCCTGAATGAAGCATTGCTCCTGAGCTGAATTCCTTAAAGCTCCTGAAGTATTCAGCAAGGAGGAGAAATCTTTTAGTATGATTTGCTCCACATTCCAAATTCATTTATAGAAAGAGAATAGATGATTAACAACGGGTCGAGAGACACAGATTTAGCACTGCTTTGCCCTGACCTGCCCCGAGTTACTCCTTCCACTTCCCAGGCTGCTCTAACAAGATGGGTTCAAGGATTGGGATGGCAAAAGCTGCTTGAATCCCCTGCACCCAGCCATCTTAATTTGGTTTATATGCCTTAATGAAGAAATCTGGTTCCTTAATCACAGGTGAACGGAAAAGGTCACTTGCCACTCTGACAAATGGGTTTACCCTGAGCTGTTTGTGTGGGGCTCTCAGATAGTGCGTTCTCCCCCTTTCCTGCCCTGCCATGAAATGCCAGCGGCTCCGCGGCACCTCCTGTTGCGGCCATTACCTGTGGAGCCTGGGCTGCCTGCCAAGGAGCACCCTCGGTAGCAACAAAAGCATAATCATTTCCAGTTGGAGAAGGCTGAGCTGTAGTAATTTTCCTCTTTGAAAGCTGCAACAGCCGGGCTTGGGTTAAGCAGGAGAACGCTTGGTCCTGGGACACAGCACAATGGGCGTACAAAATTTGTCTGCAGCAGCCCTTTGGGGAGACTGAGAGGTCCCCAAACGTGTTCTTCATCCTCCCCTTGCAGTGTCCAGCTGACCTTGGCAGTGGGGTGCCCAGAGGGATGTTTGCAGTTTGCAAACGCCTCTCTTTTGGCCAGGTATGGGGGGAAATGCTAACGGGTGAAAAAGAAGGGATTAACATTTCCTAAATGAACAGCTGGTCTGCAGAGGAGTTCAGAAGAGTGAGAGGTGTAAAAAAGGACACCCTGCATCTCCCAGGACTGGGCAGCAGCAGACATTGAGGGTGTCCTTTCCCAACCAGTGCAAGCCTGGGGCTCCCTGACCCTCACTGTTGATTTTGTTAATAAACTGCAGCAATAAGGCCAGGCCTCCATTCCCACACACCTCCTGGAGAAAGCCAGCTGAGCAGTCTCATGCAGCCCTGGTTAGTGGCTCACTCCAGGAAATCCCTCTGCAGCTGGTCCAAAAGGGAAACCATTTCAGAGAGCAGCTCAGGAGCTGTGTAGGTACGTGCAGGAAAATCATTGCGTCTTTCAGGTAGAACCGAAAACCTCTTGATGTGCGTAGAAGACAGAGAGCACTGGGAGCACGTTCATGGTGATGTATGGTTGATGTATGGTTGTCACCACGTGTGAGCTTTGTGGGCTGTGGAAAATAAAACTTCTGAGGAATGGCCCGGGAGCTTTGCAGAAGTCTCGCCCGTGTGGAGCGGGGTTCAATGTCAGCTGAAGATGAAGCTCTTCTCCAGGTTCTGGGTGCTCGCAGACAGCCTCGCTGGCAGCCTGCTCGGGTCACGTAAGAAATGAGATGGGTCAAACCCCAGATGTGCTGACTGAGTGTTGAGATGCACCAATGTTCACTTTGCTGGAAAAAGTGATGTCTCTTTTACTTCACACTTCTGTTTTGAACCAAAAAGCGAGGTGGGAGTTGGTCCAAAACAGAGCTTTCCAATTTTATTTGGCATTTCAGCCCTGCTATTTTTGAGTAATAGTCAGAAAGATAAAGCTCTGTCTTGCAGGAACGTCCTTGGACGTGTTAAAATAAAGCAGACAGGTGACTGGCAGGAAGCGAGAGCGGCTGCTCCCACACAGATGCAGACGACTAAATAAGTTTTGAGATCATCGTTCCTGTTCAGGTCTTTTCCTTTGATTCTTCAGATTATTTTTATGTCAGAGGCAAATAAGAAACAAAGACAAATATGCAAAATGATGAGCGGGAGCTTATCGGAGCAGGAAAATAAGGCATTCACGCCACTTCCTGGTTTGCCGTGAAAGGCAAAATCATTCACAATGGTGAATCATGGTGGCTCAAGCTGCCTGAAATTACTGCTTTCTGGAGTTAAACTGCTCCTGGCATGCACGGACTAAACAAAAATGTTAGTTCAGTTCATTTAAAAGAACAAGTTTTCTTTAGCTTTGATTTCACATGTGCTTTTGTAGTGCCAATGGATGGTCTCATTTTCTGACAGATGACATTTAAGAGAATTTCTGTGTTTCTTTTGGGGAGCTGGGTAGTTTTAAAGAAAAAAACCCATCAGAGATGATGGAGAAATGCACTCCCTCCCATCTCCAAGAAACAAAATCGCAGGGTGAGGTATGAGTTGTATCTCTTCAACAACCAAAACTGATGCTGATGAAAGTATCTGATGCTTCTCACTGATACAAACATGGATTTTGGAAAGAAATCTGATCTTTCTGCCTTCTGGGTGAAGGCATTAATTCACCCAAGTTTTTTCTGAGGATCGCTTTTGCAGTGGAGTTTTAGAGTCAGCCAGGTACCTATAACTTTTAAGGATATTAAAGGTACTGAATGTTACTTCTCTAGAATGTATTTTTTGGCAGGTCTAATTCCTTCCCAGGTGTCAGGAGATAGCAGCTATATTTTTATTGTAATAAACTACCTGAAATTAGGCTATTTGGAGTGAGCTAGGTGGGAGAAAACCTTTTGGAGCCCAGATTTCATAGCAAATAGGTGCTTCTCCAGCGTGGCCATTCCTGCCTTTCTGGCTCCTCCTGGTCATGTTGTTCCTTGGAGTTTCACACCTTCCTCTGGCTGCCAGGGAGCAGAACTTGTTCCCTGCAACCTGAACAAAAATTTCTCACTTTGTTCGACCACATTTGACATGGGCAAAACATCTGACAAGACCATCCGCTGTGATGTGTCCTCGTGGCAAAGCTTTCCGTGTCTTCCAGTTCACGGCGTGTCAAGGTGGGATTGGTCTGCTGTAGGTGTCTATGAGCATGCCCCGCTCTGAGCAGATGGTCAGAGTTCCTTTGTAGCCGACAGACAGCTCGTAGGATGGCATTTCACCTCAAACCGGGCATCTAAACAGAGTCCTCTGAGAGTCCCTCCCAGGGCTGGCTCTGCAGCCTGGGTGAAGCTGGTGATGGTGTTGTAAACGTCCAGGCTCGGTGGTGGTGGATCCTGGCGTAGGATGTGTGCAGACAGCAGAGGGTGCTGGAGTTTTTTCCCTTTCAATGCACCTCCAAGGTTGCGGGATCATTATGAACCGAAATCAATTGGCTCTCACTCTGATTGCTGAGCACACAGAAGCCAGGCAGGTACAGTGAGAGAGGAGGTACTGAACTGGAGTTAAATGGACACTGTCATTTTCAAAGTCACACCTCTGCCAGAACTTCTGTATCTACCAAATCAGTAAGTGTAAACTGAGATTATCATGATATAAATCAACAGATTTTAATTTTTAATGATTTTTTACGAGGATTTTCATCTCCTAAACATTTTTAGAACCCTTTTTTTTCTCCAGGAAACTGTAAACAAAAGCCTCTCCAGTCTTTTATTTCAGAGACATTAGAGTCCAGAAGATTTTGTTCTGTCAGAAACACAACTTGCAGACATCATCAACCTCCAGCAAGTTGCCAATACAGACTTTTATAGAATAACAATGTTGTCAGCTGGCACCTTACAGCAACATCCAGATCTGTACAACTGAAAAGCTTTGCCCAGGACTGCCAGTCCCAGTGCTGTAGGAAGGGCTCCCCTGTAAATGTCAGTAGCAAGACTTTTAAGAGCAGGATTTAAAAGAAGTGAGGGTAGCAAACCAGGCTTGCCAGGCTGTAAGGCTGGAATAACTCCCTTAAGCTCAACAGAGCTTAAGCCACTTAAAATTCTCAGAGCCCATCTTTCCCCATCAGGACACGGATGCACTGGTTGGCTGCAGAATGAGCCTGAAACTCAGACTTGCTCCTCAGGGCCAGCTGTGGGTGAGGAGCTTGAGGGCTGTGCCGTGGTTGGTGGTGGTGCTCGTGGTAGGCTGTGGGTGTAGGGCAGCGGCCACTTCACCTTCCACTTAATGTGTCCTTACCTCCATCCCTGCTTCAAAGTGCAGCTTTCACACCACGAGTTCCAGCTCCAGCTGATGTCATAGCCAGGATTACAACTTGGGAGTGACTGGCTCCTGGCCTATGCATTAATCCATTAAATCACAGTGTCTCTCTCCTGCTAACTCTCGCTGGTTACTGGGAGTGCTTGGCAGCAGCCAGCTCGGCCCAGTGTCCATTGCTGGCTCTGTTACCGCTCCAGCTTGGTTGCCAGCTCAAGGGCATCCAGTCAACAAATGTCTTATTTTTGGATTCTCCCATTCTCCTGGGACCACTGCTATGAGGAATGACCTCCCTTACCTCATTCACCTTGTTTGCTGTTCCCGACCCGGAGAGTGCCGTGGCTGTTGCATGAGTCAATCGTCCCATGGAGGAGAGGTCTCACTCTGGTGTTTTCCTTAGCATTTGAACCAGAGCTGTGTCTGGCATCTGCAGGACAGTCCAGATGAACATAGAAAAGTCTATATTTTAGTCATGTTAAAGCTATGACTAAGCTAACAAAAGTCAGGAAATCCAAGCTGGGGATTGACAGGTTGTCCTTGGACTGCCCTGCCACGTCTGGGCATGGGATGGCAGCACAGCCGGGATGGAGCGCTGCAGTCCACGGGGAGGTGCTTCACTGTACAGCGTGCCGAGGGTGGAAGTGCAGCTACAGAGTTAGAACCTTGATGGGTTCATTTCTCTTCTTTTTAGGCAGTTAACTTTTTCTTTTGGTTTGCAAAAATGTCATTTTGCAAAGGTATATGGCTTCTTCACATTGAAATAGGAGTCTTGTTTTTGGATGTGAACATCAGGGTGGTTTCTCCACCTCTGCAGGGTATGTCCATGGCTGGATGTGGCTCATGGGTGTTTTTGCACAGCAATGCACAGAAACTCCTTTCCATTTCAAATGTGCCTTTTCCCAGTTGTCTTTTTCTGTAGCCAACATCACTTCTCTGTTTTGATTTTATTTTTTTCCCCCATGTGTGTTTAAAAATGAGAGCCGTCTTTAGGAAATACACTATAGGAATCCAAAATCTTCCATCTTGCCTGAAATACAAATATTATGAAAAGTAGTAAGAACTCACAGATTCTTATGCTAAACTATGTTTTTTTATGAGCACCTGGAAAGCCTCATCTATGTTTTTTATTAGAACTGGTAACATTATTCAGATCAAGTTAATTTTCATAATTTAAAAATTTCTGGTTCTGTTCCACAATTTAATTCTTTAAAACTTCTTGCTTCTCCCATTATCAAAGTAAATGGGTCATTTCAATTTTATAGAATACATTGCAGTGTTGCAATATTCAGTGTTTATAGCTTTTACTGAGCAGGCTTACCCAGTTTTAGTGTGGAATGGCTGGGCTATTTGATGTAAAAAAGAATGCTATTTAAATACAGGATCGGATTTTGCAGCCCGATAAGCAGCAGCGATCCCAGCTCGAGCACTCCCGGCTCTCCTCCGGGCTCGCCGCTATCTCTCGGGGCGGCCGGGAGTTACAATCGCCCTGCGACTTCCTCCTCCCTCCTTGCAAGGAGAGGATGGGAATTTGCTGAAGGCTTTTATCAGCAATAAGCATCTGCCCCCATTCTCACTCAGCAGCTCTCGCCAACCAGTGGGAAAAGTCGGGCCAAGGCGTAATCTGCTCCCAGCTTGCTTCCTGCTGCCGTGCCCCAGGGATGGAGGAAGCAGACAAGTGGCCCTGCGTGCTCTCTCCTTGCCAGACCCAAAAGTTCAAGAGGCTCAGGGAGACAGAAGAGAGTTTCTTGCTCTCTTATTCAGGGATATTGCGTATTTAATGCTGGAATACAGTGAAAGTCTGTAAAGATGAGACAAAACCCAGATGAGCCTCATGACTTCAAGCTCTTCGGACACCTGCTGAGTGAGTTTTGGCCACTTGCTCTGTGCAGTCTGATGTTGATATTAAGGTGCCATCTGAAGAGTCTTCCAGTTAGATGAGGTGTCATCTTCAGGTTTCAGTTTGTACTCCAGCTCCAGCTGCAGTTTGAGTGCACCTGGGCCCACCACTTGATTTATTTCTCTGCCAGTTCAAAAAAACCTTTTGCATCAAGAATTCCTCTTGTGTCTACAAAAGTTGTTTTGATGAGGTGTGAGGTGGAAGGGATTTTTCTGCTCCTGTTGCATGTAATTTAAGTAAGTTTGGTAGGAGCTTCTGGATGAGAAAGACTGATGGGTAAAGCCAGAGGGGTGAGCACAGGGAGCGTGCTGGGGTCTGAGTGAAACATGCTGGAAAGCAGCAGCAAAATGCAGAACAGAAACTGCTGAGAACCATGAGTCCTCCAGACATGGACAAAGGCTGCCTTTTCACTATTGACCTGCAGACTTTGGTGCAGCGGGGTATTTATCCCTGAATAAAGCCATGGGGTGAGACCCTGGTGTAAAAGGAGGAATAAGGTCTCTCGCCTTTGCTGGTGTATGAATGGGAGAAAACCCTGCTTGAGCCAGAAAAGCCATGTTTGCTCAGAGCTAGACATTTGAACTAGACATTTGTTTCTCTGTTTTTTGAAATATTTTTTCTTTCCCAAACAACATAATTGGTGAAAATCTTGTTTCCATTTAAGTCATGGGAGTTTTCTCCTGGACTTTTATGGTGCCAGAATTTCTCACTGTGTATTTTTTTAGCACCTGAGCTTAGGTAGGGTTCAGAAGAACACAGCTGCCTGTAGAAGGCTGCTCCCAGCCTTCCTGTGTTGTATCAAGGTCTGGAGTTACCAGGGCAGTCTCAAAGCGTGGCACATAAGGCATTTCTGCACTAAGTACACCCACATTATCTTACATCCCGAGCAGCCCAGATTGTCAGTAGACAATTATGGGTTTTGCTGGGTTTATTTTGATTGGCCTGCTCTCAGTTTTCCATAGTGGTACTCTATTTGTAAAAACAGATCATTAATGATAACAACAGATGACATGTGTCTGAAATATGGGGTGGACGAGGGGAGTTAGTTTTTCTTCCTATTTTTTTTTTTTCCTGAGTGTCTGCACTTTGACAGCGCATTTGCCAGGCTGTCACTTGCTTGAGAGATCCACAAGATTAGGACCTCATTGTGTGGATGTTTTCACAGCACTTGTTGCTATAAAGAATCTTCACACTTTGGAGGACGAAATCTGGACTCCTAGACACAAACTGTTAAGAAGCAATCATAACAATTAGCTAATGTGTCAACAATTAGCACTTTCCATCAACTGGCATTGAGTGGAACCTTCTTCTTATCCATAGGCAGACAAAAATGCAATGATGTAGTAAAGAAAAGCAGTGGAGTTGGCTGCTCTCGTCCCTTGCTGTAGCCAGCAAGCTCCCATGGGCATTGTTTACAATGATTATTCTTCCATTATGATGTTATTGCACAGGTCAGGGGTGGTAGCTAGACTGAAAATAAGCTTTTGTTTCCCCCCCCCTTTTTTTTTTTCCTTAAACTTTTGGCTGCTTTTACAAAAGTACAACAGAAACAACTGCTGTGAAAAGGTCAGCCAGTAACAGTACTTTAGTGTTTAACTGGTAAATATTTCAAAATAGTATTTCTAATATTTTACCATTTGGAAGTTTTTCAATGCATCTCCAGCCCAGTGCGACTCAATCATTGTAAGATTTCCACAGTCTCCGCTGGGAATTCTTTACAATGGGTACATTATAGTCTGTTACTGTATCTACCACCAGTTGGTCAGAGTTTGTTTTAATATCTTTTTATATGGCATGTTACTGGCAGTAATATAAAAAGCACTGTTTTCCCGAGTATTTTACATATCTCCATATGTAAGCACTGAGGAGAACTGAAGATAGTTCTTCCTCTTACCCACACAGTAGCTGCTTAGGGGCCAGCACGTGTGACTGGAGAGAAGATCAGTGCCTTCTCCAAGGAAATGTCTTTTGGGAATATTTCCTGTAACCCATGGCATCTGTATCAGGCTACTGAGACAGACACAAAGTACTGCAGCATCAGTGAGGGCTCCTCTGGTTGATTGTGGAGCTGGAGCCAAAGTGAAACCACGTTTAAAAGAAGCAGCGCAGTTTCTAAAAGTAACACTCAGCTTGACTGCAAGCCAGAGCGACTGATTTAAACCAGGGCACGGTGCTGGAGCCCAGCCTCATCTGGTGCAGCACCCTGGGAGCCGCAGCCTGGACCATGTGTGCACGCTGAGGAATGATTTGACAGCTCCATAAAGGAGGTGTGTTCATCTGAACAAAGAGGTGGTGGAGGGGATGCAAATAAAAACAACAGCAATCAAAGTTTACTGATTTCTCTAAGTTCAGCATGTGCTGTAACAAGGGAAAAGGACAACTCTGGTTTAGGGGCAGAGGCACCATCTCCCCAGCACTTCCCAAATCTCCCTGAGACTTTGGTCTTTGGGTGCAAACCTAAGACCTGAACATACCTCATTTGCCTCCTTTTAATCCCTGTTCTTCCCTGTCCCCTCCTGCCAGCCTGGGACATTGTGACACTAAACAAATGTTTGAGATTTTTGGAGTGGCAGGGAGTGGGGGTGGGGGAGTGTAATCGCACTGAGGATTATTAATATGGGAAATATGGTCAATAAATGTGAGAGGGGTTGAGTAATGCAGGAACATTCTTTACGAATTCTTTAGTAACGGAGTAGGCAGAGTGCCACAGACAAAGAAAATCCTCTGAATTGCAAGTGTGTTCTTATGGCTTTTGCCAAGACGATGACAAAACCCCTTCTTTCTTCCCGCATTAGGACTCCTATTCAACGATGCTCTTAAGCGTGTTTTTAAATTCCGTTGACATTTGAAAGCGCTGTTGACTTTAATAGGACTTAAGCACCTGTTCATGGTTAATTGTGTACTTTCAGGACTTTTCTCGAAGGAAAAAAAAAAGATGGACAGACTTAGGCATGTGCTTAAAGTTAAGCAGGTGCTTAAGTGCTTTGCGAAGCTGAGGCCTTAAAACTGAGTCTAATCCTCCCTGAAGTCTGAGGATGGCTTTTCCCTGTGTGCCTGGTGCAGAGGAGAAGTTGTTAAAGTGATAAAATTAAGACATTAGAAATATCTAAAAGAATATTTTATTCAACAGCATCCAGCGATAGCTGTCAGCTGCTGACACCTGAGTTATAAAATGAATTTACACCCAGACTAAATGTACTATACCAAAACCTCTTCCGAAAACATTTACAGCTATAGCTGCAGATAATTTTACTGGGTAACTGTAATTATACTCTGAAAATTCTCATTTTTTCATTAATGCAAGAGTTGCTCTTGGCCAGTGCAGGGCTTTATCCCGCAAGTGAAGCAGGGTTTGACCATCCTTGGGTAAGATGGGAGAGAGAAAGCGTGTTTTTTTCTCTGAGGAAGGACTGTTTTGATGTAGGCAGGGATTGATGATGTAGAAAAAACAGTGCTAGATGTATCTTTCCTACCTCTTAACCTGGAACTAGGCAAATAGCTTTAGGGTGGTGGTGGGGTTACAGTGTCTCTTTCTTCTCTAGAGCTGCCCTGGCTGCAGCTTCATCTCCACTCCTTGTCTGGGAGGAGAAGACAAGGCTTCTGTTCTCTTTCCTTCTCTTGGTTCATGTTATGAATTCCACTACATCAGGGCCTGTCTTGCTGGATGCTGAGGACTGATTCCCAGTGATGCACCGTGCCAGGGCAAATCTGAAAACACCAGGGCCTTGGTTCTCCACCGGCGCCTTGACCACGAGTCTGGCCATATTTGGTGGTTTTCTCAAAGCCCCATTTCCTTCAGTACTGTGAGTAAGTGACAATGATGTCTTCTGTTTAAAAAATGAAAAAAAAAGCAAAAAAAAAAGAGAAGAAAGAAGTTTCCAGCCTTTGTGGTGGCAGAGATAAGCTGGAAAGAGTGAGCCAATGCCATTCCCAAATAAAAAGGCAAATGATTAAAATCCAGCACGCATTTGCAACAGCAACAAAAAACCCTAACCCAAAACAAAACCAAAATCCAGCTGCATTCCTTGCTGATTAAATTTGGAGGGTGGAGGTCAGCAGCACTGTCCTGCTCATGAGAGGTGAGGGATGCCCAGAACAGGTTCCCCTGCCGGGGACTCTTTTTGAGATTTAACTCTTTCACCAAGAAATGGATAAATTTAAATGCAGTTTAAGTGTTTCACAGGGAATTATGGGGCTGTGGCTGGCAGGATGGATTTCTTGCCTGGTTTCTGGAGAGGATGAACATACAGAAGCTGGACAGGAGTTTTATCCTCAGTCAGGAATCTGCTAATTAGAGCAGAGTGTTTCACACAAGAGCTGCCAATTCCTGTCCACACCATATCACAGATGAATAGGAAAATAAAAACCTTGAAAATTCTCACTTTTTTCTTATTCAGCTTATTTACAAAATGTTCTTGTGGGAGAATGGCACGAAATCCTCACCACTGCAGTCAGGAGAGCAAAAACAAGGAGAGCCAGGTGCTCCAAATAAGAAAATGTCAGGAAGGCTCTACATCTCCGCTGAGCAGCCTGAGCCATAAATTTTGGCAATGCCACCACTGTGACCTGGAGCCTGGGGGAAGAGAATAGTATAAAAATGATAAATCACAGCCAGAGTTCCAGATCTTAATCAGACAAAGAAAGCTGGTTCCATTATCAGACAGATTTATATAATCGCTTACTAATAATGCTGTCTTCTTCCTCCAGCTTCTTTCAGTAAGACCCCAGACAGCAATCCTGAGGTCACATCCATCCTGGCATTGGAAGGGACCGGTGCTCTTCCAGCCTGGAATTCTGTGTCCTGCAGGCAGCGTTTCCTTCATTAACCTGCTTGAAGCAGAGCACCTCTCAGGGACGTGGTGAATCCAGGTGCTGGGTGAGCACAGCGTGGGGGAACTCTCCTAACCATTATTTTTGGTTGTTATCCCTCATTGCAGTGTCTCCAGCTCCCAGGCACTGCTCTCATTGTGCACCCATTTACTTCAGCTCCAGAGAGTTCCACGGTCAGACCGCTGGGATCTTCTTTCCCCCTCTCTCCCAACCAGCTAAAGAGGCTCTTTTCCCTCACTCTTTGGTGCAAAGGCTTTTGGATTTTTATTGCTCCTCTCTTCTTTTAAATCCTCTCTAACATTTCACACCCTTTCTTGGAGGTGCCAGACCTCATGGCAGTTTTCCAGGAATATTTTCTTTGGTGCCAGCACAGCGGCATCACTGCTGTGTCCCAGGCAGGGCTGCTGCTGCTGCCCATTTTTAGGGGAGTCAGATCCCTGTGCTGCCTTGGTGCTTTCCCTACTCACAGCTCCTTAATTTTGGCATCCTCTGAGTATTTGTCAGGTGTCTCTTCCTTGTCATCAATTAAAAACTGTGATAGTGGTAGTGCCAGAAAGTCATTCTTGTAGGAGTCTTGGGGAATTATAGTTGCTTGATAATGATTTCTTTTTGCAGCTGCAGATTTAAATTTGTCTTTTAGTTGTGTGTTAATGCAATTCTACTTGATTCCATCATCAGAGAAAATATAATCATTTACTGGTATTCTTTGCCCTATTTCAGTCTCTAAAATATCATCCAAGGCTTTATACTGTAATAGAAATTAATAATATTATCCAGCCAAATATTTTGAATAGTTGAAGAATTTTATGTGACCAGCACTACCTTTACCAGATAAATTAAAATAAAAAAAATCTTACATAGGGACCTATTATCTGTAAAGGCATATTAATTAGCATTAACTCTAAATGCACTACTTTAATTTTAAAGGAAGAAAACCTTGTTAAGGAAATAACATCAGTATAATTTGCCTGCTCTGGTGGTGATTCGATTTGACTCTACCTGGCTGCTCCCTCAGCCTCATCTCAGATTCCAAAACAAGACTGGGGTTCCTTCAGTCCTCTGGAATTGGCACTTCTTACAAATCCACAGTCACAGGCCAGGGGATGTCTGCTTCAGCTGCTGTAAACTCTTGCATGCCAATTTTTTGGATAAGTTAATATAAAAAAATAGTCTGGCTTTCATAGCTGAAATTCAATTCCCTTCTGTGTTATTTTGAGATTAGGTCAATGTTGAGTATGTGTGCGCTATGACATTTTTCCCCAAATATTTTGCAGAAGAATCTGTTTGAGCACTTCTTGCTTTTGTACCTTATTTTTGACAATTAACCAGTACCATAATTCAGATCATTTTTGTTCCTACAGAACTTGAGTTTTTCTTGTGTCATTATTTTCCTCTGGCAAATTCCTGTAATTTATAGCTTGAAATTAACATTTATGGCTCTTAGCTTCCCTCTTTTCTGTTGTATTTATATCAGCTCCCACTTCCCCTCGAAGTGACACTGTTTTATAGGCTTTTCTCTTTGTTTGGTTTTTTTTTATTTTTTACTTTTGTGGTAACTTACTTTCTCAACTACAGAATAAAGCCTTGTAAACATCTTGTAAAACGTTAACTGATCCCAAGTATCATTCCTATACTTCAATTTAATTTGCCCTTTTCCACTGAACGCTCTGATAATTGCTTTCAGCTTAGTAAAACCATCCCTTAGAGCACTAAGTGCGTTAACTGCTGGGACTTTTATTCTTATTACACATAATGAGCGTAATTAATGTGATTTCACGAGGACTGGGTGTCATCAGCAAACTGCTGTAATCCAGGTCATTGCAGTGTGTGAATCCCAGCTGAAATTGTATTTTCCCAAACCCCTGTATTCCTTTCTAATTAAATCTGGGATTCTCTGGTTGCATGTTCTTGTTGCTGAGGCCAGTCAGGGTAAGAGCATCTATTTGCGGCAGCTCTGCAGCCACAAAAACACCACTAGAGAGAGATCAGGGTGTTGGGAGATGTCTCTGCACCATCCTGATTTTCCTTGGAGGAGGGAAAAGCAGCGTGGGGCAATGCGCTGTGAAGCGTGCTGTGCAGACACCTGTACATAACGTGGGGTTAAGGAGGGGAAATAATGGGGGAGCCAGTTCTGTTGTCATTCCCATTTGGATCATCCTCATCATCACGTTGCAGGGTGACAGGTACAGAAATAAAGTGTGAAAGTCTCCTTGCATGGTGAATTCTGAAGGGCTGCACCTGCGTTGGGGCAGAGGCGCGAGATGAGGGTTGGAGCTGTTTGTGTCTGTGGGTACGAGGGGACTCCTGCATCTGGGGAAAATTAAATTATTCTTTAGTGCCAAATACGTTTGGGTGGACTGGGAAAGACTCTTGGGAAGATGCTGAGTCTTTCCCCTATGATATTTTCTGGTAATTAAACAGTTCTCTATTTTATAATAGTTAGTGAAAATGAGAGTGGTCGGGAGGGTTATTTCTGTCTGTTGCCATTAGATTCTCCAGATTTGCTGACCCTGAATAATTAAATGTTTTTGATCACTCTGTTTATATTACCTAGAACTGAAGTAATTCTGATCCTTCAGCAAACTTGAAGCACAGCATGGAACATACTGAAAGGCGCCAAAAGATGAAACATTTCAGTTTTGTGGTTCACATCTGTCTGTCCTGAGACCAGGAGACCATTATAACACACTTAGAGCGTTTAAAAGCTCCTCAAGGTTGAAAGCCCTGATTAGGGCAGTATCTGTTCACATGTGGGAGTCCTGCCTGTGCCAAACCCGGGAGCAAGGAGCCCTCGGGTCCCTTTTCCATGGGAAAAGATGTTAATAACGTTGGGAGATGGGGGAAGAAATAAGGGGAAAATGTAATCAAGGAGACCCTGACAGTGAAGTGAAAATAGCAATGTACACATCCATCAGTTTGTACTGTTTTTACAGAGAGTATAAAATATTTAAACTGAAGCCATTAATCATCCTGCTCCTCCGTTCTAATCCATGGGAACCACAGGAGGTCACCAAATATGCATTTCATATGAAAGAATGAAAAATATTGGAGGGAAAAATAGTGTAGCCTAAGAGCTAGAAATGCTAAGAGCAACAAAATAAAATCTCAAGCAGAAATTTTTGCTAAAAATTAAAATATTTTTATAATGTTCTGTTGGAAAATCATTACATTTTGGGCAGAAATTCAAAATGCATTTAGAATTAGTTAAAAAAATACCTAAGATGGAAATTTGTTTTACTTCTTCATTTATTTTTTTTTAAGATACTGCTGGGTAGGAGCATTCTCTATTTTGTTTATTTTGATAAAATCCCAATATTTCTCATGGAAAACAGATGCTTCTTGCAGAAGCCATTGCCAGGTTCACATTCCAGGTTTCCATCAGGTAATTTTGATGGATGTTTTAAAAACCCCTCACACCCCACTGGGTTCTGTGCCCTGGGCTGATGTTGCACCCCCGTTTCAATACCGGAAGGTGAGAGGGGATGGGGGTGCCTTTCCCTGCCTTCAGTGGGTGTCGGTGTGGAGAGGAAATCCAAGGGCTGTGGCAGAGCTGCATCCCTGCGATTTATCCAATGTTATTTGAGTTTCCTGGAGGAAGCCTGGCTATTGATTAATTTATTTATTTACTGGTACAGCGGTGTGTGGAGCCAGAGCCGGCGTTGCTGGGAGGGGACACCTTGGTGCAGGGAGATGAGGGGTGGCAGAAGGAGACTTTTCCTGCTCAGCCAAGGGCTGGAAGGTGGAAATATTTCCATTCTGTTCCCAGGTATCCCACGGCGGCTGTAAGAGCTCAAAGAGCTCTGCTGTGCCTTGTGCCGCCCGGGAATGCGGGAGGGACGGAACACACGGCACAACCGTGGGCTTCCAAACCCTGCATTCAGCCTTGGCACAATACAGCCACTGTGGAAGAAGACATTAGGAACAAAAAATAAAGCTTGAAGCTTCAAGAGCAGGCTGCCAGAATTATTAAGAAAAACATCAAAATGATGCCATTAAAAACAGATGGGGATTCTATAAAGTATTGAAAAGAAAATGTTTAATTATGAGCCTTATGCAAAACCCATCAAAGTTGGATTAATATTATAGTGCTGTTGCTGTAGAGGGTTTAAGTAGTCCGTGGTGGAACATTAATCTTTCACTCCTTTAAAAATAATGTTTTCCTTTTGTTGATGACAAATTCCATCTCTTCACTGTTGAAATCATATATCCAGATTAATAGCATCTAACATAATGAAATCAAAAGGCACAGGTAATATGGATTAGTTTAGAAAACAACAACAACGAGGGGAAAGAAAAAGCCCCAAGGGGGGAAAAAAGCTTCACTGAGTGAGTGCTTTTGTCAACATCACTGTATTTTTTCCTGTTGTTAAAGGATAAAGGGGTAGTCTCTGTTCATAGGTATCCTGTCTGGGATGTCATGTCATGGATGTACATCTATCCTGTTTCTAGCAGTGTCATACATAGGATGCTTTACAATTTTTTGGGGTGAGGGAGCCTTGTCTGTCTCAAGCTTCTGGCAGTTTGCCCACGGCTGCACAATCTGAACACCTCTGGCAAAAATCGCTGCCACAAACTTGCCCCTCCCAGCTCAGCGGACTGGAAAAGCTCGAAAGAGATTTTTGGGTTTTATTTAATAAATGTATCTGAAGTGTGGCGTTGCTGGTGTGAGAAGCGTTATTTTGAGAATTTAGGGCTGCTATTTGCAGCTCCCCTTGCCTTGGCATCTCTGTCCCCTCTCCCTGGGAGGGTTTTGGTAGATGTTATGCCCACACAGACCTGTCACTGCGCAGTGTTCCCTATTCCTGCCAGGGTCTGTGCTGCCTCTCTGCATGAGGAGATTTGCACCCAGGTCAGGAGTTTCAGACTTTTTCCTTCTTCATCAATTAGGCTGGGCACTGGAGGAGATGGCAATTTTTTTTCACGTGTCACGATGCTTTTGAATTCCTGGAAGTGTCCAAGGCAAGATTGAAAGAGGACCCGAGCAATGTGATCTAGTGCGTGGCACCCTGACCGTGGGAGGAGGTTGGAACTAAATGATCTCTAAGGTCCCTTCCAACCCAAACCAGTCTGTGATTCTATGGTTTTTTCCCCTGGTGGGCTTGGGCACAGGTGTGGGCTGCTGCTTTGGGTGGGAGAAAACTCCCAGATAAAACTTTTCCCTCCAGCCTCTGTCATCCAGCTTGGACTTCTTGTATAAATAAGGCCAGGATATTTTGTTCCTGTGTTTTTTCTCCTTGCCTGCTCTCTCTTTAGGTCTGGGCTGTGGTGCTGGGTGCATCAGTCCATGTGTTGGGATTCACTGCCCAGGCCCTCCATCAAGTGTCTTTCCAACATTTGCAGCCAACTCTCTGTGCACAAAGCTCTTCCTGTGCTGCTCCAAACTCGGCTGCTTTATCAATGAACCGCAGGGTCAAAAACCTGTTGCTGTATTCACTACAGGAACAATTTGTCTTCTTCCCTTCCACCACCTCGAAAAAAAAATTTAAAATAATCTGTGCTTTATTGAATCACCAGGTACACCAAAAGCAGGCTCTTATTTTAGCAAAAATATCAACACTGACTGCCAAGGTAGATTTAAGGTATTCATTACAAAATATTTTGTCCTGGGCTTTAAGAATAATGCGCTTTCAGTACAAAGAAATGGTTATTCCGAACCCTGGACTTTTTTTTTCTTTTAGTTATTTACAATAGGTTTCAAGATTTAGAATTACCATGAAAGATTTACTTATATTGCAGTTCATGTAAAATTTAAAATCAATAAAGTAAATAAATTTAGCTTGTCTGCCTGAATCGATTTCCTCCTATGCTAACGCAGCCCTGTAATGCTGCACTTCCTTATCTCCCATGTCATCCTCCGGTGACAGTCTGGGGGCTGAGTGCTGCTGGGTTATCATGTCCTTTGCAACGTAGTGTTCCTCTGAGCCTCCTGCCACTCCAGTATTTCAAACCTGGGTTTGGAGCCCCACATCACAGAGAACGGGGAGCTGCCGGTGCTGCGAGCCGGGACCCGGCTTCCTCCCCTTGGAGCAGCCCCTGCTCTCACAGCTGCTGCTGGAGAAAGGGAATGCTGCTGCCAAAATCGGGGCAGGTACTGCAGAAAGGGAATGCTGCTGCCAAAATCGGGGCAGGTACTGGAGAAAGAGAATGCTGTTGCCAAGATCGGGGCAGGTATTGGGCTTGGACACAGCCAAGACATGCATGGAAAAGGGCTGAGAGGTCCTTTGGCAGGGCAACCCCAATGGAGAGGGAAAAAGGATTGCTCCGTGTTTTTCCCGCCTTTTTTTTTTTTTCTCCAAAGATGCCAGTACTTGGGAAAAAAACAGAGTTTCCTTCTTAGTTTATTATTATTTGTAGGATTTTAATGGTGATGAAAAGCAAATGTGCACATCCAGCCTTTGCACTGGTATTTTCCTCAGCATGAGATGGGGCAATTGCAGTGTGGACATAAAGAGGAGAGACCCCAGTGCTGGATTTTTGTTAGGTTTGCCCTCTTTTTTATACAGATGCCTTGGTCAGTTGTCAAAACTGACTCACCTGGGGGAGATGCCATGGTGTGACTGAAATGCCAGGCTGCAGGAAAGCCCTGGGTCAGAAATGCAGTAGCCAGTTCCAGGTTTTACCCTTGGCAGTCTCATCAGGGTTCTCCAGGGAATCACAAATGATAACATAAACCATGGACCTACCTTGCAGTGCTGCCGAGTGTGCTCAGCAGACACAGCTGCCCCATTCATAGGATTTGCAACAATAATAATCTAAAACTGATGAACTTTAAAAATATTGGATTTACTTATTAAAAAAGGAAACACATAAATACAAATGCTTTGATTCTGGGTCTGGCAAAAGGGTAACTTTTTATAGCCACACAAACACTGTTCTTTTAAGGCAGTACTCTGGTTTCATGTGTAGTGAAATGTTCCTTTTTTATTACTTGTGAAAGAAAAGAAAATATCAACCCCGTCTGTCAGTGCTGCTGTTGAGTTTAAGATGGAGCACTCCTCCGGAAGCTGCAAGAGAGATGTCTATAAAATGTTAGGCTAACTTTAAAGAAAAACAAAAAGGAGAACAGAAAACAGAAAAAGAAAGGGCATAGCAACACAATAATAATAATAATAAAAAAGAGGAACAGATCTCTTTCTGGTTTAAGTTGGGATAAGTTCAAGTGAAACCAGTGATGCACTGTATTTATACCAGTTCAGCAGTAAGGGGTTTGTGTATGTCCAAACCTCATGAGTTTGAGCAAATAAATACAAGCTATGTAATCAGTTTTATTTATTTTCTGAGTCATGTCTGGTGCATGGAGGCAGAGAGGCTCCAGTTGGAGGAGTGGATTAAAGGAGTGGAGTTGTCCTTCCGGCCGGAGCTGATGGTGAACTGGGAGCATTAAGCCATAGGAAGTCCAGGATCGCTGTTTCGGCTCTGGAGCTGCCAGCAGGTTTGCAGGTGATTTGGAGCACGATGTGGTTCAAGCCCAAACACAATCCTTGTACCATCCTGGCCAGCCTCGGAGGAAACAGGACGTGCTGGATGGGGTGCGTGCGTTAATGACCGGGTTTCCCAGATGCAGAGCTGTACAGCTCCCGAGGCTGTTTCTCACTAGAAAACTTGGCTGAGATGTGGGGAATTGGGCTAATTAAGAAGATGTTAAACACAGCTCTGCAGTAACAGCAGCTGACTGGCACGCTGTCTGGAACAGGAGGCTCACTGAGCCTGACTGTCACGAAGCTGAGAAAGGAAGAGCCTGTCGTTTTATTAACTGCAAAATCATCTTTGATTGCATTAGCAAGGCTCTCCCGCAGCAATGAAGCCTAATTTTCCAGGGAAGGCCGAGCGGGTGCCCGCAGGGGAACACTGTGCTCCACAGGTCAGCCCGGGCTTTCATTTCTTCCCCCAGTTTTTGATAAAGAGCTCTATGTTGGCAGAAATGAGCAGTGGTGGTTGCCCTCCTGAGTACCTACGGACAGGCTCGAGCAAGTGCTTAGTCTGGAAACTGCGGAGCGTCAAGTCAAGAGACTCCTGTCCTGTTCTGCCCTGCTGGGAACCAGCGCTTCTGCTGGCGCCGACACAAGGCCAGAGAGAGGGCTCTTGTCCCCCATTCAGAAATGCCAGCCCAAACTGCTGAGATCTTTTTCCTTTCTAACTTGCCTATTTAGTAAATTGGTAAAAAATTCAATCCCATACAGTGCCGCTTTTAATTCTATTATCTGCTGGTTTTTCACTGGGGCCATAAGCTCTGTCCCTGCCCGGGGTGACTGAGGTTTAATTCTGCACCCAAGAAGTGGCAGTGCTCTGCTGCTCTGCAGGAAGAACTCGGTCTGTGCAAAGCAGAAACACTCAGGACCAGCCAGGAATATTTGTGAGCGTATGTAATCAGTGCGGAGCTCGCAGACTTTATTTAAACCTTCAACTTTTCTACACTTAGATTGTCAAACATTTTAAGCCTATCCACCAAGTCATCGCTTCCACTCCTGGTGTTTAGATTTGCAGAATTTTATTTTGAGATTTTTTTTTTTTTAAAAGAGAGGTGTTTTTTTTTCTTTCCAAGTAGTGAAAGCACCCTCTCCTCCCTGGGACAGGCAGGGGTATCAGAGAGGTTCTCCTGTTCAGCCTGGAGATGCTGAGCTGGTTCCCTGATGCTCATTGAGGTGCCTTAACTCAGCCACCAACACAGCGACTTCTGCCTGTTGTTCTACAGAGTTCATGGGCACAACAGCAGAGAAATACGAAGCTGTGACACCATGTACTGACTAATACCATGTGATTAATCCAGTATTTCCTCTGAGAGGCGTGAGATGATAACAGACTCTGATTTTAATTTTAATGGCTATTAAGGTGTGATCCTGTGTGGTTTGGGGTGCGTTAATTAGGATGTGACAATAGCTGAAAATAGGTAAAGGGGTGGGTCAGGCTTATAATCTCTTATGTTATTAACTTTGTCATATAAAATATTTGTATTGGTCCAGCTGCTGGACTCTTGCATACACTCCTCCACCTTGAGTTGTAGATGAGATTAAATTCGTGTCTGTGCTCATCTTTCTCAAGAGAAAGAAAGAAGATCCTGGGAGGAGGGACATGATATCAAATGGGCAATCCTGGTTTACAGAAATGCCTGGTTTTCTTGTTCCTATATGCACAAACCCAGCTGTGGATGTCAAACTCTCCCAGCGTTTCACTCTTTGGGTCTTATCCACACTCAGAGTCAAGAAGCTGCTGTGAACAAAGTGTTTCTGCAAACCATGGAAATGTAAGATAGGATCTTAGCCCTGATTAATTTAATGCTGTCTCTAGAAAGCTGCAAAACTCCCACCAACAAAATAAAATTTCCCTCCAGGCACCAAAGAGAGCATAAAAGTCCATACCCAGAGTGCAAGGAAAATATGAGAGGGTAGAGAAGGGGGACATAAGGATTCGGGGCAAACTTGGCTTGACCGCACTCAGTCCCTGGTTTCTCTGTGGCTGGAGGGGATGCGAAGGATGTCCCAGAAGGATGTCCCATCCCTGCCACGTGCTCCAGGAAGCAGGATGGAGTGTCTTAGGGATGTCTTAGCGTGGGAAAAATGACAGGCTTTATTTGCTGTGCTGCAATTTCTGCTCCTACCACACAGAGTTTGAAATGCAAATAGATTTAGCTTTTAAAAATTATTATTTCAGTCATTTTATTGGTCAGCTCCAGCTGCTGCCATTTCAGGTCGATGATGGCCGTTTCCTGTCCTCTCACGCAAATCCTGTGTGATCCCAGGTACGAGTGCATCCCTCAGCACCATCGAGCTCCTCTAGGGCCGGGGGGTCGGAGCTCAGTATTTCACAGGGTCCCAGCGTGGTTCCCCTGAGCTATCTCCAAAATCAGCCCCGCACCTCCTCCTCCTCCTCGTTTATCAGCCAGAGCACACAGATAACATCCTCGTGACGTGGCCCTGACCTTTGTCAACCTTTGTTAAGGCTCCATCTGAAGTCCGGCCGAGTGTTTGTAAACAGGATGTAATTAAGGCTGGGAACTGACAGCGCCTGATGGGAGGACAATGCGGAGCTGGCGGGACCCGGGCTGTCAGATGTCCGCCCGCATTGTGCTGCCGGTGCCGAGCTGGTAATTGGTGTCCTCTGGCCGAAGGAAGTGCACTCAACTCGGATTAATCTGCCGCGGTGCGGGGGCCATCCCTGCGAGCGCGAGTGTTTCCTCCGATAAACCCGGGAGCGCTGCGAGAGCCGGGAGCGCGCTGACAGGTGCCCACCGAAAACTGGGAACAGGAAAGGTGTGGGGCGACAAAAGCTGGCAGGGACACGGCGTCTTCGCAGCTCTCCTTATCGGCCGGGCGAGCGGGGCGGGCTGAGCGCTTATCGCGGCTCGGGGCGGCTGCAGCGGCGCAGGAGGAGCCGCAGGAAGGGATGCGGATAACGCGGGCTGCGGGCACGGCTGCGGGAGCGCCCCGGCAGCGCTGCAGCAACAGCTTTAGTACCCCGTTCTGTCCGGACAAAGTTAAAAAAAACAAACAAAAAAAATAAAATACATATATACACACACACACACACACATATATATATATATATATATATATATATATATATATATATATATATATATATATATATATATATATATATATATATATATATATATATATATATATATATATATATATGCACACATATACATATATACACATATATATATATACATATTTATATACATATATATACATATATACACTAATATACACAAGTATAAAGTCTATGTATGCATGTACATCAACACACATATGAAAACCGAAACTCATAATGGAAGGAAAAATTATTTTCTGAGTTTTCAGTTATTCATTTTTTTTAATATCCTGGTCAGGTTTTACAGCTCATTTTATAGCCCTGAACTTGTTCATAAGTGAGACTGGAGGTGACTGAATGTAAGGCTGATACCAAGTATCCCGTTTTGTTTGTCCACTGCTTGTCCAGGGATGAGGAAGAAGCTTGACTTGAAAATTTGTTTCTCATCACCCGACATAAGCAGGTGTGTTTCAAAGTATATCCCTTTAATTTTTCATGTTTACAGACTGGCAGATTTCTGTCCATGGTTACCTAAAGGCAGATAAATATTCATGGGTGGGCATTGATTTAAGTAAATATGTAGCACTCTTACCTTTTTTTTGCCTAAAGGTGTTATGGTATGTTTTTTCCTTGTAAATTTTAGATTACCTCATCAGCTTAAGGGTTGCACTGATTGCACTAATCCTTTCAGATTTATTCAATTAGTATTTAATGCAATGCACTGGATTCCACGTTCATTAGGAATTTCCAACCTGCCATTTTAATATGAAAAATAAAAAGGAGTCCATGAATCAGTGAATTTATGAGAAGGTGTACGACAAGATCTGTCTTAAATACATGGAGCAGATGCTTTGGAAATCTGTATAACACCATGGCAGTTTCCCGGGGTTGCATCCTACACAGCATCCAAGCACAGACTACTCATTGAATATTTTAAACCCTGTAATTTAGGGCTGGAGGAGTCAGATCACACTGCTTTGAAATCAGTAGTCAGATTCTTGTTCTACTTTGCCCTCAGGAGAGGTGAGCATCAGGAGGGGCATTCCCATAGCCCAGCCCAAGAGCTCTGCTGTGTCAGAAGGAAGAGGAGAAGGTGGCAGCTGTGGTGGAAGTGGCTGTGGATCCAAACGATGATGACTTGTAGGAGAAATAGAGAAAAAAGGGGTTCTGGAAACTTTTCCCCGCTTTTTTTAGGTCTGCTCAAGAAGGAAGCCTTAAAAAGGAAAGAAACACTAAACAAAAATCCACCTGTTCCCAGGGAAGAGAAGAGATTTCTGGAAGCCCAAAAAGAGACTAGAAAAAGTACTAAATATATATATATATATGTGCATATATTTCTGTGCAAGAAGACAAATGAATGAATATTTTTTTTCTCAATATGAGAAGGAAAACAGAAAAATATTCTTTGGCAGCTTTGAGTTTACTCAGCTCAGAAATATGCCTCAAAGTTCAAACCAAAGTTGACCAATCCTCCAAAGCCGCTTAGAGCTGCCGATAGTGGCATTTGTTTCCAGATGTTAACGGGAGTAAGGCAGAAAAGCACAATTCTGCCTGGAGCCCCTTGCATGGAAGTGCCTGTTTGCCTGTATTAGGTTGTGCAGAGCTGTCGGACATCCATCTCCCGGCGCTGGGAGGACAGGCAGGGGTTGTGGGGAAGCTTTGCCAGGTTTGGTTTTGTGCTTCGGAGAGCAACGTGAGGCAGAGCCCTTCACTCAGCAGCAGCAAATAAATACCGGGAGGCAAAGGGCTGAGCACAACACCTTTGGGAGCAGAACGGGGCAGCAGAGGAGGGGAGGATGGACGGAAGCTGCTGAGAGATGCAAATGGGCTCATGGCTAAAGAGGGATGAGGCAAACCAGGGCAAAACGGTTCCACTTAACCTACCTAACCTGCTTAACTAAATAAACCCTTCCTGCGACATGCAGCGGGGCTTCCCTCAAAGACCACAGCCATCAGATGAAAGAGTTAAAGACAGAACACTCTGAAAGAATTAACTTTGATGTTTAAATATGTTTTTGGCGTGTAAATACGCCCGTCAAAAGAAAAGGAACAAAATAGCCAATGCAGCGAATATAAGGTGTTTTATTTTTTGTTTGGGAAGGGTGGGTTAGGGATTTTTTGGTTGGGGTTTTTTTTTTTTGTTTTGGTAGGTAAATCATTTTCTTTTAAAATGAAATTCTGTTTGACTGCATGAAATATGAACAGTAATTAAATGCACAGTCTGTGGGCCTTCCATACTTTAAAGCTCTTTCTTAAAAAAAAAACCCAACACAACTGCTCACCTCAGACAGGCCAATTACCCAAGAATGATGGAGTCAAGAGGAAAGTAGCTAAATTTCTTTACTTGAATGATCACAACCACAAGCCAGTGATTAGTCCCTGCAGCACCAGCGGGGATGTGGTGGGGACACTCACATTGGAAGACTTCAAATAGTCATTTCCTTGGTTAAAATAAAATCTGACTGCACTAAATAGACAGTTTTTAATCTCAATTGGACATCTGAAGATTTCTCAAGCTGTTGTTGGCTGCGGCAGAAACAAATTTTTCTGCTTTGTTGATTAAACCAGTGGTCTCCACCATTGCTTATCGGCCTGCGACGAGCTGTTCTTTTTAATTAAAAGTGAGCCACCACGAGAGAGCAATTAACAGCTAGTAATTACTGTGCTCTTCAGAACTGCAACATTTTGCCTTTCATTCCAATTATATAATGGACAAGTGGCTTTTTGATCTTCAAATTAGTGAGCTCTTGTACTATTTGTTTTGAGGCAGATTTGGAAGGTTAATGATGGCCTGTGGTGGCACTCTTTCCACTGACTGATGTAAGACAAGAAAAAAAGGGGAAGGAAACAGGAATAGTCTATCAAGAAATGCAAATGCTGCCTTCATGATAATGAACAGGAGAAACACAGGCAACTTAATATGCAGGTTATTTAATACGAACCAAGTAAGCCCTCGTTTTGGTGCTAGCCCGTGCTATGGAATTCTTTTTTCTTTTTCTTTTTTAAATAAAAAAAAAGTTTAATTAAGCATTTCAATATAGATTCTTTAGAGAGTGACACATAACATTTAACTGTTTGATACTTAATTGTGTTTGCCTTTGATTGTGGCACCTATAGTTAAATGTTGTACAACATTACTGAGGCATTGAACTGTCCCCTAGGACACGCGAGGCATTGACTTTGTCTAAAATCTTTTAAGTAATAAGTCTTAATATATTTAATGGCCACTGTGCCCTTTGAGTACAAGGAGCCCTTACATCACAAACAGTTGTCTAATTTTAATTAATATTGATTTGCATCTCTTAAATAAAAACTATAATTGTTGCTCTTGCTTATGGCTCTGTAATAATCCTAGAGGATGGACATGGGGAATATGCTGTGTGTATAGGAGTGTGTGTTTTAAAGAAAAGATCAATAATGCTGTTATTAGGGCAGATCTCTGCTCCTTGGATTAGAACTGCTGCAATCAGCTGAGTGCTGCTGTGCTGACTTACACCAGTTGTGGTCTTTGCAGCTGATGTTTAAAAATTGTGATTATTACTGGTATTACTTTTTCATGGACAAATACAAACAAGGATTGCGCTGGTCTCGGCTACCCTGATTCTTTGGGAGAAGTCAGCAGCTGTAGCATTCTGCTGCCTCCTGGGTGGATTAAGAACTTGGCACTTCACTTTTGCCGTGCATGGCTGGGTTATGCATATCTGCACACCTTAACAAAACCACAGGCCCCACTGAATTACCCCCACCAGAAAAATTACAGATGTTGTGGAAAAAAGGTGTCCTGAGTGTGATGAATAAAGCATAAATCTCTTTCTGTGGATTGCTGAAACAAGAAGACCTGTGTTTAAATTTCTTCACGTCCACTGATTTGGTTTTTCCTTGACTAAACACCATTATTAATTACAGAAGTAACAGTAGGTGTGACAGAACATAGACAAACCTTTTCTTCTGGGCTGCTAAAGCTTTAGTCTTGCAGTTGTTCCTGTAGGAGAGAAATGGACTGTTGATTTTCTTGGAGGCAGAATCAGGTTTGAATTATGCAGCAGATGCTGAAGAACAGTGTAAAAATCACGTTTTAAAAAGTGTTTGCATCATGTTTTCAAGTGTCCACCTAAAACCTGAGCTGGAGTATGATACCATAATTATGATTTTAAAAAAGGCTCTGCAGCCAGTGTGCCAAGCTGATTACATGGCTTATGGTCTGCTGGGTACCTGCAAGGTGAGCTCTTGAAAATGCACATCGAGAGTCTCTTCCCATGCCCTGGCAAACAAAACTTCCACTGACAAAACTTTGGCCTGTGAAGAGTTCAGGACTGAGCCCACACACAGCACTTGGGAGGTGAAAGTTGGAGAGTGGGAAAATTGAGACTGAATTAAATATTTCAAGCAGGAATAGGGACAGTATACATACAGATACTTTGGAAAAAATAATTCAGGTGCTTGAAGGTTTAAATCTCTTTAGAGGAAACTGTTTTGCTGAATGGGACAAATGTTGACTTTTCAATTACAGGTTTGTTAAGGATCATGGGCTGTTTTGGTTCACTGTGCAGAGCAGTCCTCCCAAGTGCTTCCAGGTTTGAAGATGAATGTGTGCTCTTTGTCTGATCTGTGTGCAGCCCCTCGCAGTAATGCTTGCCATGGGCTGAGGTGTCACCAGTGGGGTGTTTGTCTGTACTGCAGGGATGTGGAGGAAGTGTCAGGGCTGCATCCTCCATCCTCTCTCATTCCTACGGTCATTTGAATGGGTCACAACAGCTCTCTGGTTTCTTCATTCACAACACACTGGGGTTTCTCTGGAGGTATCAGGGGGAAGCTGAGATGACACAGGATCTCTGAGCCACTGAGATGAACTGAGGTCATGCTGGGGAAAGTGGATAGAATGGAGCAAAGAGTCAATCTGAAAATTTAGGAAGGTAATGTCAGGAGACAATGAGAGAGCAGGACACCCTTGAGCTGAACTTATGGGAGACATACACCAAAAACCTTCTCAATTTTCCTTTGATATCAGCAAGCCAACCCATTCCTTGGGTCCTGGCCTAGGGGAGGTGAGGTGTGTGCTGTCCCAGGACCACTCCTAACAAGGAACTGCTCCCATGGAGAGGGGTCCCTCTCTCATTTCCTAATCATTCCATATCCATAAACGCTGGTAGTTGGTAATTTCCGACGGCTGTTGCTGGTGGTGATTTCTGCACTCAAGACCAAGTACCAGTTTCGTGGTCACTTTGCCTGTTATCTGTCCCTGCAGCATAGCCCTGATCTGGTGTAGTTCTGTATTTAATAACATCCCGAGGGAGGGCAGGAAAATGTTAAAAGGAATTGGCAAAATCGTTGAGATCACTGCTGTGACCTGAGCTTGGGCATTTTTAATATCTAATTCAATATAAATATGAACTTGACTGTGGCCATTTGCACATAGCCCACAGGGCAAAGGCCCAAATGTTAATGCTGACAGGTCAGGATGACACCCAATGTGCACAGATATATTTGCATACTCAGGGTGCAAAGACGCATAAACCAAACCTGAAACACTGCTGTGTTTTATGTGTGAAGGAAGGAAAGGAATAAGGGTTCCATCTGTGGCAGTGCTGCTCTTCACTGCAGTGAAAGGCTCTGGGGATTTCTGAATTATGGTTATTAATGTCAAAACCACTCATTTGGTGAAACCAGGCAGTGCTCCCCAGCCCTTGTGCCATGCCTCTGGCTCCTCAGGGACTTCAGCCCAGCTGGTGGATATCAACAGGAGAGGAGGATCCAAGCATTTGCTCCCACTCTTGCAAACCCTTCACCATTTATCTCCATCTTGGAACCTGAAAGGCAGCCCTGGCAGCAGCGCCTGTGTGAGGTTCACCTCCTGAAACAATCTCTTCCCTTGATCTGCACACATGTGGCGACTCCGAGTAATGGGAGTTGCACATGCTGGGTAAAAGGAGACTAAACCTTTCCTACATTTTCACTGGTGAAATACTGGAAATGGGATGGTGGCAGCCAACTAGATTGTGAGGACTCCTGTCAGAAATACGATTCGGAATTTGTTTCCATGTAGCTCACCCGGTAACAGACATGAGCCTTGAGCCAGACAAGTAGTAGGTAATATCTAGAGAAGGCAAAGTGTTCTCTGAGCTGTTTAAATGAGAATTCCAGAGCAGATGAAAATTGGCCTCTGAGGGAATAACATTTTCTTTTTCTTCATAACTGCGGATAAAAATTCCAAATAGATCATCAGTATGTATATAGAGGGGAGATCACATTCCTGTGATATTGCTGGAAAATTCAGTAGCAATGTATTTTTCATTTTTGAATTTTTTTTTTCTCCCTGAATTTTTTTTCTTGGATTTTTGCCATATAATGCAATAAAATGCGCCCACGAGATACAGGAGATTTAAAGTCTGTTGGTGTTCATTACATTACACAGAGTCATACAGAATTTAAGGTCCTATATGTTAGTCTGCTTCTGAATCAACACAGGCAAGTACATCCAAGGTAGGAGAAGCAAAACCCTGGATGCCTCTGCTGCAGCTGGAAATATGAGAATAAGTCTTCTGGATGTGTATTTATTTTGGAGTCTCAGAAAAACCCAATAGAAGCAGGGCTGCTTTATGCGAGGCTTGGAGTGAAAGAATATATATATATATTCACCAAAAAAAAAGTGTGACCAATTTAACTTTCATCTTTTCTGCCTTGTCCTGTGTTGCTGTCACATCTCTTAGGCAGAGCAGAGCAAGGCTCCATGAGGGGCTTGAAGGGAATTAAAGTATAAATCATTATATTGCTCAAGAAGAAGATGAGATAATTTTAAATTATAAAATGCAATCTGTAGATTTTAGTGAGAAGAGCTCTACTCGAGTTCAGCTGGCCTGTTCTCCTCTGCAAGGTTTTGTTCTCTAGGATTTTGTCTGGTTCTGTTTGCCAGGCAGCTCTACTCCTGGGCATGTCCTGCTTGGATATGGCAATAATTGGGTTAAACTCAGTGTTTCTCACTGCAGAGGTATTTCAAAATTGTCTGCAGATATATCTGAAAAATGGCCATGTTAAGGCAACATTCCTTTAAGAATACTATTTTTTCTCAATAGAGAAAAAGGAAGTTTCTTCAGACAGTTTAGAAACATTCAGCCTTTCAAAAGAAATCAAAAACCTGTCTTTAAAAAGATGTAATATCCATCACTTGTTTTGTGATACACCTTGATTTTTAATAGTTGAATTAAAAAAAATTTTAGCAAAGATCCTCCAAAATGTTTGGAGCCCTGGATTTCACATCATTCTTTTTTTTGTACTTTTTCTTCACAAGTCCAATCTCATATTACCAAATAATAATTCTTTTTAATTGCATTTTTGCTTAAATTTCCTTCAGGTTTCAAACCTGATTTTTCATGATCAGGTTCCTCCATCCCTTTCTCTATTATGAGTGTCATGCAAAGAGATGCTGAGATCTTCATGGCTCACAGTAGAGAAACTGCAGCGGGTTATTTATTTGGCTGGAGCAATAGTTATTAAATCCCTCCTGCCTTGCGGATGTCTCTCCTCCAGTGAGCACCGTGTGCTAATCTCCTGTTCTTCCAGCCTATGCATCCATGCCTAATGTGGGGAAACAGGCTTAAACCTGTTAAACTCATGTTAAATGCTCCGAGCTGGCTTTTGCAGCTGTCCACATCCAAAGGTGGGAGGGCATCCCAAAGCCTTCCCAGCAGCGCCAGAGGTGCAGAGTGTGACCGGGCACGAAGCATTTTGCATTCAGCTGCACATTCTAAGGTTGGAGCTCTGGCTTTTGAAGTCACCTGCTGATACCTCCACCCCTGACAGGTTCCTTTAGGCAGCCATAGAATCATCCAGTGGTTTGGGTTGGGAGGGCCCCTAAAGCTCAACTCATTTCAACCCCCCTGCCATGGCAGAGACACCTCCCACTGCCCCAGGCTGCTCCCAGCCCCGTCCAACCTGGCCTGGGACACTGCCAGGGATCCAGGGGCAGCCACAGCTTCTCTGGGCACCCTGTGCCAGGGCCTCCCACCCTCACAGGGAACAATTCCTGCCCCATGTCCCATCCATCGCTGCCCTCTGGCACTGGGAAGCCATTCCCTGTGTCCTGTCCCTCCAGCCCTTGTCCCCAGTCCCTCTCCATCTCTCCTGGAGCCCCTTTAGGCCCTGGAAGGGGCTCTGAGCTCTCCCTGGAGCCTTCTCCTCCAGGCTGAACAACCCCAACTCTCAGCCTGTCTCCACAACAGAGGTGCTCCAAGATTTACAATCATCTTTGAGGCTTCTTCTGGCCACACTCCAACAGTTCAGAACATGCAATGGACTGTAGATTAATTAAAATTTTGTGTAATGACCTCTGTTTTTTGCAAGTCTAAATTTCATCCAGTGCTGTGACTCCTAAAACATGGTTAACTTTTGTACTGTACTACTCTTCCTTGCCCTCTGCATAATGGAAGGTAATGTCCTGGTTGCCCAGCCCCTTTTCCAGTAAATTAAGGATATTTTGTTTGCATGCTGATCACTTTAACTTACATTGTTCTAGGAATATAATGCACATTCCTGGGAAAATACTCTTTTTCCAATAGAGGGAGTGTTAGTGCCAGGCAATGCCCTTCTTTCTCACTCTCTTTGCATCTTGTAAACCTACCTATAAGCAAATAAAAGAGCGTCTTGTGGCTTGGTGCTCTTTGGGCTGAGCTTTCTCCCCACTCTGCGCCAGCCAACTGACTTCTCTAAGCCGTGACACACACACAAAAAAGATCAATCTATTCATAGCAGCAGAGTGAAGGGAGAGTTGGTCCTCCCAGAAACCTGCCTCTGGACGGTAGGGCTGAGTCCTCGTCTCTGTCACCCCTCGCATTCGTTTGCCTAATCTCTTTGCAGACAAAAAAGTCATGTTGGCATCCAGAAGTTCTTTAAAGAAAAAAAAAAAGTAAAAAAAAAAAATAAAGAAAGGAATTCAAACCTCTAATCCCTGTCACCTTCCCCTCAGAAGGCTGGGGGTGGTGTGGGGTGGGGAGGAGCAGAGCAGCCCCGGCTCTCAGAACAAAACTGATCTAAGCCCTTTGCACAGCAGACAAAGCCTGGGAAGGGGATGCCCGTCTGGGAGCAGCAGCTGGGCTGTGAACCCTGAGAGCCCTCTGCTCCGAGTGCTTCTGTTGGATCCCTGCACTGCTCAGCCACCCCTGGGGAGGTGGGATGCGCTGGGACATCCCCCTCCCCAGCCCCCGGCTTTCCTGAGAGAAATCAGACCCCTGCCCCGGGCATTTGGAAGGGAAGGGGACGCTTAAAGGCAGAATATGGGGTGACAAGTTGGCATCCAGCACGTGTTTGGGATGCGATGATGAGTGCATGGAGTTCATACAGCTGCTGGCTGTGGAGAGGGTCTCCCATCCCAGGAACATTCCTTTGCTTTCCCTTCACCGTGCTCACCGTGCAGCTTTAGGTGCTCGTTTGGGTCCCTGGGGCCAAATCCTGCCCCAGACTCAAATGACAGTGAAATGTGCTCTGCTGCTGCGAGCGGGATCGGGATCTGATCCGACCTGAACTTAATCTCTGGCAGCTGCCCTGATTGGGAGTTTACCTTCCGAGCGAGACAGGCGGCCACTGATTAAAACCCAAGCCAAGGGGGCACTGACCCCCAATTTACTGCCTGCCCTTGGGCAGTTCAGGGGGTTTAAACATCAACCCCCAACCTCTGAAGAGGCTGCGGGAGTGGAGGAGCCTCTGGAGAAGTCCCCGGAGAAGCCGGGAGCACCAAGGCGGTGTGGGGAGGCAGAGGAGGGCGAGCAGAGCAGTTGAGAGCTGGGCTGCATCTGCCCAGGCACAACAAAGGCTGTAAATCCGGCGTGAATCACGGAAACGGAATTAACTTAAAATTATCCTTTCAAGGTGAAATATTAGCGGTTGTAACTGTTTGTTTTTGTCGCACGGGTGTGTGTGCCGCTGTGATTTTTAGGAAACTTTTCCTGGTAATTTAGCTTCAGGATATTTGTCATGTGCCGTGATGTCTTTAATGGAGAGACATAATAGCGTGTGCTGAGGGACCTGTGGGTTCGGTGCCGAAGCAGACAGCACGTATTTAAAATGTAAAAGGCAGATTTATAATGTTCCCAGTGACACAGAATGATAAAAACCAATGACCAAAAAAATGGAAAATTAATTTAGATCGAAAAGATGCATCCTTCTGTCAGTCTCACGTCTGCTGTTCTGGGATTTCTGCATAAATCTGTGTGTTTTGGTTCTATTTAGTGCTGCGGGTACTTTGATTAATTTAGCTACATGTTACTGTCATGTTGGGCACATTCATCTTCTGTCTTGAAACATGTACTCCTCAGCCTCTCTATCATTCCACCCCTTCAGGCCTTATTTTCATCACATTTAAGAGAACTCTCCCCTGCCTGTCTTTATCTTGTTAGGCTTTCAGCAGCTTAAGTTGAATCTTCATTCTTTCACTCTTGCTGTCAAACCTCCTTTACCAAGTTATCTCATTTTCCTATTCATAACATCTACCCCATTATATTTAATGCTCAGACACAATTGCATCTGAACATTATGTAGGACTTGCCAGCACAAATACTTGTAAATGAAATCAGACCACCCCTGGAAGGAGCAGTGGTGGCTCTGCCTTGCCAGCGTGCTTTAAATTGAAAAATGCCCAGGACTAAATCCAGTCCTGGAGTAAGTGAAGTCAGAAGAGCTTCATCTGCCGAGCTGAGATGGATTTGACCCTCCGGTACTGGAAGCTCGAAGGTTAATAACGATCACATAATCTGATATGAAGCAGAAATTAGTGTCAGAACTGTCCCAGTGGGGGTGTGTTCATCTACAGATGCCAAAGCCCTTTACGAGGATGGGTAAATAATAATAATGTTCATACTGCAGCTGGAAAACTGAGACAGGGAAGTGGAGGGACTTCCCAAATCTCACTAAGCCATTGGTGCTGAGGCCAGATTTTTGTAGGAGAGGATCCAAATCTCCTTTCATGGTGGGAGTCTCTGGGTCCTCCATGCCAGGATTGGAGGCTCATCCCCATTGGACAGGACAGTTTGGGTTTTCTGCCTCTGCTTTTTGAACTGATGAAATGGTGCTAGAGGGGCCTCTTCAGCAGCAGATGCTTTGGAAAAAAAAAAAGGAAAAAAGAGAAAGAGGATGACTCCTGGGTTAAGCTTTTTGGTAAAGTTCTGTTGCTCTTGCCCCCTTGCAGAGGTTGCAGCAGTGGGGAACAGGAGCTGCAGAGGCACTGCCTGCCGTCCCAGGGGCTCCTGCTCAGTTCTTGAGGTGGATCCCGACATTTCTGCCTCTTGCAAGAGCTGGGCCGGTGTGTGAAAGGCGATACATGAATTAGTTCCTTCTGGTAGCGCCGGACAAAACTCAGTGACCCAGGAAATGTTTTCCTCCCCTTTATTCCTATAACTGCCTTCCTTTGCTGGCAGGCTGACCTTTTTAAATGCTTCATCCTTTCCCTCCCAAATGTGGAATTTCCTCCCAAAAAAAATCGTTCTGGCTCGAGACCCGAGGCTGGTCAGACTCAGCACAGGCTAGAAGTGGGTTTTGATAGAGGACAGCATCATGCTTTTGGCAGGGTGTCCTGGCCTGGGAGAGCAGCAGCGGAGAATTGCGCAGCGCCGGGGCTGGGGGATCCCTGCTCCTCCCTGGGGCCGGCCTCGCGCTGCTCAGGCGCCTCCAAAAGGGGTCCAAGTGTTTTCTCTGTGCATTGCTCTATTTTTAGGAGGAGGAAAAGCTATTTTAGGCTACGCTAAAATGTTTTTATGGCTCTTTCTGAGCCTTCTGTAGCTAGTTGGTCTCATGGTAATTAAGGCATTTGGCCTTACAAGTGGAAGGATTATGCAAACAGTTTCAGTGATTTCTAGAAGTGCTCCAACATATTCCCAAAATAGGATTTTTTTGCATGTGTGTCTGCTTTCATTTTTTCTTTTTTTTAACCAATGAATGATGCTAAGTGAAAACACAGTGTTTGCCACTTTCACTGGGGTGCTCTGACCCAGCCCATGAGCATGGAGAGCACCACAGAGCATTTCCTAGACATTAATATGCACCACTTATGTGAGAGTGCATTATTTTTATTAACTGGAGCAATTAAAATACCTTCACTTAGCTTCTACTTATCCTCACGGCTGGCAAAAGCCGCTGGAAGATTTATATGGGAATTTTTCTCGCATAGAAGTAGGGAAAGAGCCCAGATTTGGGGCTTAGGGACAATCCACTGCCTGTGGGATCCCGGCACTGAAATCACACGGCAGTTTGCCACCAGCTCCAAACTTTTTAAAGGCAGTGATTAATGTTTTACCTCTGCTCTTCCCGCTAGAACCAAGTCAGCGAAACCAAAACAGTTCCGTTAAAAAGGAATATTTTCTGCGGTACGTAGGTGATGTCGAAATGTTATACACCCTCTGGGTCTGGGATGGTATCAACCACAGTGCTACGGGATCGTCTGCATTTTACTGAATGTGTGAGGGAGATGGATGAGGCAGTGAGAAACCAAAAGTATCCCTTGAAGGGCTGGCCAAGGAAACGATTCTTTGTGTTCCCAGAGAGATGTGTGGGGCTGCTTGGCTGCAGCAGCCCAGGCTGAGCAGTTGGTGCAAGCCAGCGTTGATGCTGTTAAATTTAATATCAGACTGGAAAGAATGAGGTTGCTGATGGCCCTAATGGCCAACAATTTGCACTCTGGAACATAATTCTAAATTCTCTGTGATAGAAACAAATAGAGGTTTAATAATGTCAGATGAACATGTAAATAGAATAATGTCTTAAACAATCTCATTACGAGTCCTGGTGCAGTCAATATAATCAGTCTAATACCTGGCAAGTGGGTAGAAAAATACCTTTTAGAAAAAACTACATTTATTCAAATATTTCTGGAACTATTAATATCATTGACTTGAGGCACAAATGCAGGTTAGTGCCTTTGGGCCTGGGTACCTTAAACATTAAAATTTATTATTATTATTTATTTTTATTAGCTTCATGTGGCAGAAGATTTATAATATTCTAGTTTTTATTAAGTACTTGTGGTTTTTAAAACTGATGGTAATTGTTGCTGGGCAAATCTCAAAAGGGGAAGAGGATTGGTTGGTTTAGTTTTGATTAAACTCTCAGAAGTTTGGGCATTTGTCCAAACTATCTCAACCTCCTGCATTTCTAATATGGGTCTGCATATCTTCAGAGGATAGACTTTTATTTTTCTCTTTATCTTTTCCTTTCCTTTTTCATTTCTCTTGTGAAGGTTCCTGTCCTCCTTGTGTTTGGGTCAGACACATGGTAGAGTAGTTTGGTAGATCTGCTTCTGAATGTGACCTGGGAAAGGCAGCCAGGAAGAGAGTTCAAAAAGTTTGCAGCAAGTAATTAAAAAGAATTTATCTGTATCCCTCAGCTGTTAACTCTTAAAAACCAGCTTCACTTTGTAGTTTATGCTGTATAAAAAGCATAATATCATAGAATATCTAGAATCAAAAGGCACCCACAAAGATCATCAAATCCGTATTTTGTCTGTATTTTGAGCTGCAGACACATCAAGGCCTTTCAGAACTAAACAATTATATAAATGTTTTCTTAGAAATATGAATAGAAAAATATGAACAGGTCATTTTGATAAATATATAGTAAATGCTTCTACTGTGATGCTGCCACATTAAATTATGGAAAAATAGGTCAGGAAATGTTCTACTACACCTCCCTTTTAATTCAGTTCTGCAAACTGAATCCTGTAGCCTCACAATGTGTCCTGGAAGCCAAAGACACACAGGTTCTAGAGCAGTGCACCTTTTTTTTTTTGGTAGGCATTTAGTGTACACATGGAGATGCAAGAAATTTATTTGTCTCATGGTTTTCAAAGCAATTTAAAGGAAAATGTCAGTGCAATTAGATTTGTGTGCGCGTAATTTTTTTTATTGAGAAGAAACGACATCCAGTATGAAGTTTCAGGCTTTTTACCTCAGTTTGTGAAAGAATCTCTGCTGCAATCACTTGCATCTGGCAGGATTCAGGCACCTGTTGCAGCAGGTGGTTCCCAGGGACTTGGTGGCACTGTCAGAGTCCCCTGTGACCCAAAGGAGGATCTGGGGCTGTACAACACAAACACACAGAACAATATCTGTGTGCACTGCTCCAGAGTTTGTTTTGTCCACGGCCACATCCTCTCAGTGTGATGGAGGCTGGCTTTGCTGATATTTCCCTTTTTCAAACCGGTGCAAGGTGCTGATATTTCCCTTTTTCAAACCGGTGGAAGGAGCCTTGTTGACCTGGTGGGCTCCTCTTGCAGCGTTGGTTTGGGTACAGACAAGGTGAAGGTGCACACGTGGAGCGGTTTTTATGTGAATTGTGTCCATCACGTTCTGGAGAAGTTGATTTTCTCCCTGATGGAAAACCAGGGTGCTTCCCCTCCTCCTGGAGGGCCAAATGCCTGCTCAGCACGTGGTACTGCCACGGAGCACAGCCCTGGTTTGGATCTTTGGTTCCAGAGCTGTGCTCAGCCCTCCTCTTTGTGGAAGTTTTTTGTGGAGCACTGAACAGACCTTTATTCCTTTCTCCAGTAAGAACAACTTTCTCCATTTCCTCTCAAGCACAGGCTTTTGCTGTTATAATTGTGCAATTCCACCTGGGTTAAAACAGAAAAGTGTTTCTAATTGGATCCAGGCTAATATCAGGCCAGTATGCAGTGGTTTTCCAGCATGACTGAGATATTCCACCCTCTGCCAAGCAAAAGGACACACTTTTGCTGTAAAATCCCCATGATTTTCACTTGGAAAAAATACCTTTTCTTTTTCTTAAGAAAACCAGAATAATAAATGTAATAAAAATATT
>VYZT01034728.1:121811-179311 GCA_013400735.1 Pomatostomus ruficeps | reverse complement strand
TTCCAGCCTGTGGTGCCCCAGAGCTGGTCCTTACTGGGGCGTTTGGTGTCAGCCTTGTTGTTTAGATTAAATAACTCCCTTTTCCGGTGCTTGTCCTCCCGAGGTGTTGGTGAGGGTGCACAGCCCTCGTTTGGATGAGCTGAAGCAGGAAGGATGTTTCAGCCTCCCTCCCCTGGTTCTTGTTTCACTGATAACTTCAGCAGTCCCTCCTCGTGCTCCTGATTCAGCTCCTGCTTTTTGAGCCATGATGGCCACAACTGTCCCTGCCTTTATCTGGCATTTCTCACCAATGCCAGGTGCAGCATTTCCTCTGTCAGGAAAGATCACTCGTGAGTCACCCAAGGTGGGCATAAAATGAGTCCAGTAATTGCTGAGGCTTGGTATGATCAGCCAAAAGGAGGAGTTCTGCCTCCTCTCGTGTTTCCAGCTCCAGTTGCGTGGAGCTTCAGCTTTTGGGCAGCATTTTTTGGTTTCATCCCTGAGCACGTAATTTCATCCCAGCCCAGTCCTTAAACTTGCCTGATTCTCCCCAAATAATCTTACTCCTTATTCTTATTCTTATTCTTATTCTTATTCTTATTCTTATTCTTATTCTTATTCTTATTCTTATTCTTACTCTCAAAAGTTGGTGGTGTTCTCCTTTGTCTTTCCTGTTGTTAGTCCTATTTTCCTGACAAATTCACTATTACCACTTCCAATGTGATATTTCCTTTCATAGCCATCTCCTACCCATCTAAAAAGTATTTTTTTTTTCACAAATCATCTTAAATAATTATTTCAATGTATCGTTGCATCAAGTGTTTTATTGCAATTACACCCATATGAATTAACTTCTGGTAGTTCCAGGCTGCATTTTAGTCTTTTTCCTACTTGTCTCTCTTGCTTTGTCTACAAAACTTTCCTCTAAAAGTGTGTTGAGTTTTTAGCAACCTTGTGGGAATACAGGGCAAACAAAAATGTATTTTTTCTCCACAAGAGAGCGTTGGCTGAAATACCCCATCTTTTAGAAATTCTTTTCATCTTCCAAATAAAAATATTATTTTTACGGTAAAAAAGGATGTTTAATATTTCACTGCTTTATAGAGTTTTATAGTTGTCTGCTGGCTTTTCTCAAATTTTCAAATTTTGTGCCAGTTTTCAGCCAGGAGCAAAATTTTAAGCCAAGCTATAAACCACTGGAAGAAAAACATTGGTACAGCCTTAAGTGCAATAACAATGCCTCTGTGTCCAGTGTTTTGATATCCATGATATTAATTTGTATATTTTGATTTCCTAGATATGTATTTGCAGTAAAAAGTGCAGGATTTTTTTTTCTAGCTTGGAAATCCTTGCTCCCTACCAGTTGGAAAAGCAGCTACCACTGGTTTGTGTTGTGGCTGAAATTCCAAGAAGAAATGTGGGGGCTGCTGCTTTCCTCAGTTCCACTGGCAAAAAATTCTTGCTGATGCTCATGGTAGAGCTCAGGTAAATACTGGGAGAGGTCAAAACCATCCCTGTAATTTCCAGGAGACAAATGGTGCATCCCACTGGATACAACAGGTGCTGCTTCAAGGACAAAAGTGCCTGATACTAAGGAAAAAATTCCACTTTCTCAACATTATAGGAATGGCTTTCTGTCAGAAGCTTAAAAAATTACGTTAATTATCTTCTGCTCGTTGGAAGCAGCCCGAAGTGTCACTTGCAGTGACATCCGAAGGGTTGGTGGCAGCAGCTCTGACAGCTGAAGGAGTGACCGGCCCAGGGACTGGCACCACTCTCATTTGGATAAGAGGGACCTGCAATTCCTTGATTGTTGGCCAGTGCTGTAATAGAAGGGGTGTTTTCCAGGTAGATGTGATCATCCCAGGGTGGGAAGTGCTGTGCTGGAGGTGTCCCCTGAGCAGGCACTGCGGGACCGGCTCACAGCCACCTGCACAGGGACACGGGGGGGTTAAATTCCAGAAATGGGCTCCTTTTGCCATGGGGTGTAAGCACAGTTGGGGCTGCATCTGTGTGGCCTTGAATCCTTTTTTTTTGAGTACTGGTTGATTACTGATGTTAATCTGCATTTTTTATATGTATTATATGCATATTAAAATTTTTATGTGTCAGGTTTAAATATCTGGGCATTAAATTTAGGTGCAGCCTGAGCTGTATCCCCTGCCTGGCACAGAAGGGCTCAGTCTGCTCGTTGCCTTTGGAGTTTTCAGGTGTTCAAGTTACAGAGCTCACCCAGTTCAGCTGTGAAAGGCTGATATAAAGTTGGCTGAGGGAGTTTAGGAGTTGTTGGCTGATGTCTGTAGTGGAGGTTAAAGCTGCTTTTCTGCCTCTCAAATAAGTAGGTAATTTTGCTCATTTTATTTAGTCTAAGTGCTTAAGCTGAGTTCTTGTGCAAAAGTTTTAAACTTCCTCTAGTCCTGGTTTATAAAATTTGGTAACTTTAATTGAGTAACAATCTTCCATTTTTTCCCTCTGTATTTTATACACCTGTAAAAAACCTTTCCCCTTTTCTCTAAATGTTAAAATGGTAACTGGCCTCTTGTGTCCTGACCCTGTGCTGCTTTCTGGCTGCACGGTGCTGCTCTAAAACCAGCCAGCAAAATAGGCATGGAGAAATTTTAATGGCAATTTTTGCTTTGGATTGCTTTAAAGATGCCTTTAAATGTCTTCTAAGTTCTTTGCTTTAATTTTTTTTCTATTAAAAAGTAAATCTTATAGTGACCTCAAAAGCAAGTCTTAATCTGAGTGGCTGTGACTGTGGAGGAAAGTCTATATTTGAATTTGATGCTTTAAGCTCTTGCCTGATGGTTTTTCAAGAGGGGCTTGTACTGGAGAAGGATACAGCAGGAGGGAAGAGTTCACAGAAAGCTCTTTGGGCCCTGCTCTGCTGTTCCTGCTGCGTTCCCAGTGATCCTCACCGTGATTGGAGTGGCACACTTAATACACTAAGTGCGATGGGGGGGAGTTCTGTCTGTGTAATCGTGAGCAGAGGTTTCTTAAGGTGACTTTCAATATTTTATCACACCAAAGCACCCATGGAACAAACCGTTAGATCAAAAATTGTGTGCTTAAACGTTGATATTTTGTTTGTTCGTTATGGATACTTTGGCTTTTCTCATCTTCCACAAACATCGTGCCTTTCTCATTTGGTAGGAGTGAACAATATGAGGCTAAAGGTTTAACATACACTTGTTAGTTAATTTTACTTTGTTCCTTTCAGTGCCACCTGATTGTATGTTTAAATAGTAGAAAACCTGATTAGGAAAATAAATAATAGCGATGGAACAAAGGCAAGAGACACAAATCTAGGTCTATGAAAGTTTTTCTCTTGTTCTAGAATGTTGTTAAATTTCTTCAGCAGTTACTGTAATGGGAACCTGAATTGCTCCATGCTGATCTCCTAAAGTATCAATAATACTTCTAAATATGAAATGTACCTGGGGAACACTCCAGGCATTGTCTGCCTTGGTGGAGAAATGATGGCTTGTCCCCAAAGCAGCAGCTGCCAAGACACCCTTTGTACCTTCACTCCACACAGGTGGAGGAGCTGGAGTGAAATGAAATACCAGCTGCTCACGGTCCCTGCAATTAGATCCTGCCTTCCAACAAGCTAAAACTCACCTGGAGTGATTGTTCTTTAACGTCCCTCTCAAATACCACGCTGAGGATTTATATCTGGTGTTCTGTAGGATTTTTGGCTAAATACATAAGTGTTTAACAGCCCTGCTTTGATGGAGGAGGCACTGGAAGCAGTCACTCCTGGGTAGTAATCCAGAGCTGCTTTATTTTCAAAGTGCTGATTTAACAGATTGGCTGCTGAGCACAACGGTTTTGGGTTGGAAAAACATTTGCAAAAATTCCCAGCTGTGCTGCTCCAAAATGGAGGCTCCTGTGTGGAGGTATCTGTGGGGTTTGGTGCCACATGCAGCAGGTCTGGGGGTGCCGTTGGTAAATGGTGAGAGATCTGTGCCCACATCCAGATTTTGGTGGAGTGAGATGTGGTAGCTTGGAGCATGGAGGGGGCATTTGTGCTACAGGAATAACAGGGGCTTAACAGGAGATATTTCTCTCTTCAAGCTGCTAATGAAATGCTCTGGTTGTCATTAAGGGAGAGCTGCATCATATTTTAACGTGTTCTCTAACCAAGACACCTGTTGCTGCCTTGTGTTTTAGTCAGAGTTCAGACATAGTTTTCTTCCTGCTTTGCAGCTTCAGATAAAGCACTGGATTCAAGGGAAGTGCTTGTGATAATACTGTGACACTACATATTTATTTAATTTTTTTATTTTAGAGGTGAAACTCTTTGTCCCTAGCTGATAAGAGACTTTCAGACTCTGTGGTGGTGTCTCCTCTGTGGTTTAGGTCTGTGTGTTCATGCCAAGTTCATACCTGGAGTGCTTCAGGGAAAGGGACAATCAGGAATAATCCATTTTTGGTTTTTAGTGCATTCTCCACTTACTTAAAAAATCTGTTCAAAAATCTTCTCTAATAGAATATTGCTTCTTAATGAGTAGACCCCCTTGTTATGGGACAGCTTAGTGCTGTTAACATTTTTCTCTCTTGTTTGGCTTTATTAGGTGCTATCTCCCATGGCTATCTGTAAAGCCAATTAGTGGAGAAAATAACAGCCATATTAATCTCCCAGAGCAGTGCAAGAAAAAGAGTCATAATATCATAGGGAAATTGTTCTAAGTGTGAAAAATTACCCACTTCGTCTATTTCATTTCTCTCAAACTCCAAAATTAATGACTTTCTGAAAAAAAAAGAGATATATTTATCTCTGTATAAAGGGAGAGATTTGATGAATGCTAAAGAGAAACCAATAGAGCTTTAATAAAAATGTATATGTCCATAATCCTATAAAATCCTATGAATCCTACTGCAGTGTGTTAAACTGCTGATTTGTATCTCTGTGTCAAATGTAATTACAGGCAAACAGGAGCAGTGTTAGAATATCTATTAATCAAGACTATAATTAGGATTTTAAGAAGCTGCTTGCTCGAGTTGGGAAATGCAGCAAGGAAGTGCCAGAGCTGTGGAGCCTTTGGCTTTGGCACTGTTTTTGCAGCCCTGGGCACAAGATTTGGGGGTTCTGCTCCCCACAAGAACAGGCTCTGCTGAGGTCAAGAGTGGTTCAACCTATATTGCATCATATATTTGGGGGTTTGAACAGGAAAAGTGGGCACTGGTTGCACAGATTCAGCTTTTTATGCCAAGCCAGCCAAAAGTATTGATTTTTGGAGGGGTTTCATGGCATTTTTAGGTGAGTCCCCTTTGGCAGAGTTGGGACCCAACCAAGGGATATCCTGGCTCAGTCTGTGTTCCCAGGGCGGTGAGGAGCTGTGCACCAGCTGCTGTAAATAATTTTGAGCACTTAGGAGCATTCTGACCTCTCTAAGTGCCAGTAAAAGAGAATGGGCTTTGTAGAAAGGGTGGGATTGATGGGCTGTGCTGTTGGCACAAGCAGAGGAGCTGATCAAGGTAGGCTCAGAAAGCCAAACCCACGGGTAAATCAGTTGCTGATTCGATATTTCAACATATTGTGATTTTTTTGGCCCTCAAAGCAGTAATCTTTAATACAGGGTTTTTTTTTTTCCTTTAAAAAGGCTTCTTAATGCTCCTGACTTTGGCAAATTTAGATCATCTCCTTTGTCTGCTTTCTCTCCCATTTTATTTTTCCTTGTTTGTTCTCCAGGCATATCCACCTCAACTTCTACCAGGCCTAGCCAGAACAAGCTGAACATGGTGTGAATGTTCCCAGCCTCATTTTAACTAAATTAACTACATTTACAACCTCGGTGTCAGAGCTCTGAACAATGAAAGCTTGCCACCGAACACATGAAACAAAAATGAAATTAGCCAGCGGTAGGAAACTACAAACAGCTGAGGCATTCAATTGTTAGCCATTTGAAGGATTAACTTCTAAATCATGTAGAGCTCCCTTGGTAGTTTAACTAGTTGGGCACTCAAGGGTATATAAAAACACACTTTAAAGTAGAAATGTATTTCTTTACCTATAAAAGGGAGATTTACTGGCAAGTTGTGATATTATTAATACCGGAATTTTCTGCCATCGCCTGTAGTAGTTAATCACGCTTTCTTTTACTTCCTGCAGCCACTTTTCTGTTGGGCTCCCAATGAAAGACAGTGCAGATGAACTTGGTGTTGGGAGACAGATGACATTATTACCTAGAAATACACTTAACTAACTTAAGCTGGTAAAACCTGCCTCCTGTATGCAGTTCCTGTGCATGAATGACTTCTTTCTGTGGAGATTTATTCATTAAATGTATAAAGTACTCCTCTGGTCTTAAATATTTGTATCCAGTTGTTATTATACCAATAATTATGGAGAAAGCTCTGTATATTCTCAGACTGTGGAAGCTAAGATAAACCGGGAAAATGTCTGTGGGGCTTGGGGTTTTTTTTAGTAAGATTTGGTAAAATATTTTCTTAGCTAATGCATTGCAAAGAGTTGCTAAGGGCTTAATCAGAAGGACAAGGAAAGGAACTCTGCTAATTATGGTCATATGTTTATTTGAATTCAGTCCTTTCCCTGTCACCTGAGAACACTGTCATGGACCTATGGAGCTTCATAAGGGAAACATTCTCCAACTCTTTCCTTAATGTGTCTTTCAAACAAGACCCTGAAGTCTTCAGACAAGTGTTTATTCAATCAAAATCCTTCAGATTGCACAATTAAGATTGATGAATTTTATAGCAGTTCTTTTTCTTTTTAAATGAATAGCTCTAAACAGAGGTGACTTCCTCTCCTAGCACAGACTTGATAATGAAGCCACTGAGTTTATTTATAATATAAATATATTATAAGAGAGCATTTTTCCGTAGAAGTGCAAAGCGAGGTGCTCATTTGGAGGGGAAAAAGAAATAACAGCAGGAACACAAACACAAAGCTGAAATAAAGGGGAAAAATGTAGAATCACAAAGAAAACCTAAACAAATAAAGTGCAAACAGAGAGTGACAAGCGCACTCAGCCCCTGGATTGGTTATGGATGAGTCGACAAGTATATGATGAAATTAATGACCCTCTGTCAACTTTTTAGATCTCACTTTTAAAGAGAATGGACCAAAAATCAATAGCCCCCAAACCACTAGTACTCCAGTGAACCAGTTTATCATTTATCTTACTGCTGGCACTCATATAGAAAGCACAGCCAAGCACAGCACAGGACTTTCATTGGTAGTCATCATTACATGCAATGTTTGAGCACTCCAGTTAAAGGTCAAAGGTGTGCAGTACAGCTCCTCTGAGAAGCACCTATTTGAAATTACCAATATCTGTGTACGGCTTATCCATGCTCGGCACTATTATTCTGTTTTTCTTCCCCACCCCTGTGTGCATTTCCCTGCTCTGAGCTTTACCTGCTGGCTGCAGCAGAGGCAGTGGGGCTACAGCCCAGCACAGCGGTGCCTCCACACCCGGGGTCAGGGCTGAGCTGATGTTTCCATTATTCATCCTGATCCTCAAAACATTGCATCTCACTCACTCCTAGTGGCATCGAGCTGAAATCACTGATGTATGAACTAACACCTCAAATGAAATTATTTTTCAAATCCCTCACCTCCCAAAAAGTTTTGGAATGGTATTTAATATCTGGGTTTGTGGTGCTTGCTTTAAAAAGTCCAAAGCAGACTCAGCTGTTTAGATTCCATGTATTGTAAATTGTTTTCTAGCATAAATTTGGAGGGCTAGCAAGACCAGTTAAAAAAATTAAAATCTAGGGGAGGTGGAAAGTGTTAAGATTACCATTTTGTCATTTCTGGTGAGCCAGGTGTATGACTGCAGTGAGATCAGGGTGAGTTGCACCAGTTGCTCCACATAATTGTTGTTTTGAAATGTGCATAGTCTGAAGGGATAAATTGGGATAAAATAGGGCAATGAACATCATCCCCTTACGTGGATGGCAAACTGAGGCACCATACAGGCAAGAGACTGTTTTTAAAATCAGCTGAGTTAGGAACTCCCTGTTCCTGTGGGAAAAGTAAAGAAGTAGAGGCATGAATCCAGGTTTTTTGATGCACCTTCTGGTGGGTTGGCCGAGGATCCCTCTGGTTTGTTGGTGTTTGATGTTCAAACCCCATCAGAGGGGACTCGAGCTGGCACCTTCTCTGGTGCCTGTGCTGTGGCTGGGGATGCAGCTCAGTGTTTGCTCGTGTAACAGCTCTGTCTGTGCTGGGGGCACTGGGGGTCTCCCCTGTGCTCACCCCAGTGTGTGCAGCCAGGGAGGTGCTGGTCACACTGGGACCGACCCCGGGCGTGAGCCTGTTTGGGCCTCTTCCTTGTGCGTGTGCCAAATGCAGGGTCAGAAAGTCTGCTTTTACAGGGCCAAGGCACTCTGAAAATGTTGGCACAGCTGCGGGAGGATGAAATATTTCCTGCCACAGCGCTGTGGGAAGGACGGCAGCTGCCCTGCACCGCTGCAGGCAGCGAGGTGTGTTAATGATCCCATGGCAGAGAGGGTTTCCTCGGGTATCTGCAGGCAGGGGATCCTGCCCTGGTCTGCAGGAGGGGAACTCTGCAGCCACACTTCACAGATGTCAGTGGGACATCACAGTGCTGACCACGAGAGCTGGAGTCTCCCAAAATACACCCTCTGCTCGATGGGTGTGAGTTTGTGCTGCATGTGCCAGGGAGGCAGACAGAGGTTTTGAAGGACTTGGGAGAAAAGTTGTGACTTAATAGAAGGTTTGGCCTCAGCAGAGAAGTCTGTTACAGACAAGAAAGGTGTAGAGCCCCCACTGAACGTGTGTTCCCTTAACCCCAGTGTGGTGATCACAGGCTGGGGGATTGGTTGCTGTGGGGAATAGTGTTAAAATAAAAACCTGCAAACAAAATATTCCAATACATTAACAATGTTTAAGGAAAAGAATATCTCTAGACATAATGTAATACAGGTGGGATGAAATTTAAGGCCAAGAGCATCCATGTGACAGCACTTAGAAAGGATCTGTTGTGTCTTCAGCATTGCCGGGGGATGCACGAGGGCCCCAGCTCCTGCTTGGCAGGTGTGGGATGCCCTGGTGGCTCAGTGTCTCTCCACCTCTGGCCAGTGGGGTCCTTTGTCCCTCAGATATTGGTGATTTTGCTTTGGTGCACAGACAGTCCTGCTTTTTCTGGCCTCCTGTCATTTTGGTTGCCATTTAAAAAGCTTTGTGCAGTTATGTGCAAACAGCAGCAATTCCCTCTAAGTCTCCTTGTCTGCCTCTTCATTTGAGTCTAAGCACAGCCAGGTGATATGGGGCACAAATGCTGCATTTCCAACAGAAACTGAGTGGTTTTGGTGTTCAGCTCTGTGCCTGTGCTGTGCTAAAACCTCTCACTGTTGCTCCCCCACATGAGGCTCGACAAGGACGAGCATTAAGGGTGTTTGTGGAGAGCAGTGAAGGGAGGAGCAGGGTGTCCTTGGGGGAAGTGGGACTGACAGTGTGAACCGTGGCTGAATTTCATGTGAGGTGTGCACACAGCAAAGCTCAGGCTCCTTGGAATGTATCTCAGGTCCGCTGGGCATTTGCAGTTTTACAGGATCCTCCTGAGTGAGGAAACACGTTCGGTGTGGGCAGGGTTTTGAGTGGAAGGGCTGAAGCTGGAAGTGGAGCACCAGCCCATGCACACTGGTGTGATAGGCAACCAGAAACTTGAAGGTGGCATCTCAAAAGAGCAAAGACTTAATTTAATTAGAATTAATTTTTTTGGCAGATAAATGTTAGAAGGCTCCACAGAAGGAAGAGAGTTTGCACACACAGGTCATTGGGATTTAGTTCAACTTCAGCATCAATGGAAAAGCTGCCATAGCTGTGGAAGCGGGAGCTGGATCTGCTGTGGCTCTGTCTCAGAGCTGCAGAGTCTGTAGATAAAACTAAAACTAACATCAATGCCTGGGAGCAAACAAGCAATCTCTTCAGTATTCAGTTGACCTTTTTTTTTTTTTTCTCCCCCAGCATTTTAAACCCATATTTTATCCGTGAGAGTGAATAGGGACAATTACTGGAGTCACACCTATCATATCCTGTTTGCTTGTACAGTGAGTGCCCGATAGCAGAACGGGGAGCTCACACTGTGTGTTCCTCTCAAACAGAAAAGGCAAGTTGCTTCAAGTAGAACAATCCTCGTGCTAATTGCTGCCATTTCAAGTCTGCCGCTCCGGGCTGGTTCCCCTGAAGGAACATGCTAATATGTTAAGACTTGTAATACGTTAAGACATTTAATATTTTCTTTTTAGTTGTTCTTTTTTGTTTTACAACTAGACCAGAGCCTTTTCAGTGGAAAAAACTAGGACAGGCTTGTTTACTTTGAGGTGAAATCATTCTGTGTTCGAGGTGACAATAGTTTAGCTCCAGGGGATACTTGATAAGGTGTGGGGGGAGAAAGGGATGATCTCGGGTACAAGCTGGTTCCTGGTTTCTGCAGAAGCGCTTGAACCAGTTTGCTGCCGCCTCTCTCCCTGCAGAGGGACAGGCTCCATTGCACTTGCATTCAGTGCCAGGTGTGCCTACATTTCAAGGCTTTTGACTTTAGTTCACGGGAAAAGGTGTGTTGTCCATCACTGCCTCCACGAGCAGTATCAGCACCGAACTATTTGGTTTACTAATTTGTGGTTTCATGATCCATGTTGCTAATTCTAAAGCAAATGTTAAGATCTGGGTCAGGACAATGAAGGTGATTTAATGAGCAGAGCTTGGAGCTGCTCTTTGGAGCACTTTTGGAGCACATAGACCTCTGGTGGGGGCAGACTGTCCTTTGCTCCTCTGCCCACAGGGTGCTGCTCCCTGGTGTGGGTGGTGGATCGTGGTCTGGTGGGGTCCAAAGGGGTCTCTCTGCTGCTACCTGAGCTGCTACCTGCACTGAGATTGCACAGCATTTGTCATTAATTAGTGTCTGGGTGCCTAAGGGGTGTGGCATGGCAAAAGAATGGAAAAAGCTCCCCGTGTATTAACTCAGAAGGGCTGTGGGTACTTCTGTGCATATTAACTAGAAATATTTCTTTTTAAAATTGACTGTTGGACATGTTGAGCACATTGTAACTTAAAAGCTTCAGCTGACCTGCATTTTTGAGACTTGTATTCATTCTGGAACTGTACCACAATTCATCATATTAAACTTCATTTGTTGGAAGCCTTGCCCTGGAATAGGGGCTGGGTCTCTAAGGAAGTGCTTCATTTCTGTATTCCTTACCAATAACAGCACACGGCACTGTCTTTTTATTACTCTGTGGCTAGCACCATTCATATAGTGCATTTCTACATCAGGGCTGGAGAGACCCCCATCCTGCTGAAAAATTTAGATGGCTACAGCAGTAATCAGAAATACCAATAAAGTGTCCCTGGTTCTAGGTGGTGATGTGGGATGGAGGGAGGAAAAGATATAAAAATGAATCATGATGTGAGACAGCATTGCTCTGGCAACTGCTTCAAAACCTGAGTGCAGTGAGACCGTATAAAGGCTTGAGAATATTCCTATGATCCTAAGGAGACCTGCAAAGACATTGCAAACTCATCAGGCGGCCAGTGCTGCAAGGGAGAGAAATGCTGTTTTGAGTCATTCATCCCCAAACAGCAGACGTGCCTTAACCTAGAAATAGGTAATATGGCTTCCGAGTGAGGTGAGGTGCTTTGGATAAACCTGGTTTAAAAAACAGCCAGACATTTAATGCAGGAAGCTGCTGAAGGTGTAAAGAATGGCTAAGTAAGTGAGTGGGACACCATTAATCTTGGTTTGTTTCAGCACTACATCTTTAGCTGTTGAAGAAAAAAAACCCCTTGCTCCTAGCTCATAACCTGAGTGTTAAAACTGATGTCCTCCCCATTAGGGCCTGTAAGCTCATTAGCACATGGCAATTTATCCTCTTTTATTTCTTCTCAATTATCCTATCATCCATTGTATCTGGATCTGATTACCCTTTCCCAGAGTCAAACATTATCTTGTAAATCATTTGCTTTAAGTCTAAGCCTGCCATTGCATTGCCCAGGATTTGCTTAGGCAGGTAATAAATCAATTAGCATTAAACTTGTGGCGTCATCAATTTTCTTTCCTTGTGACTGAAAAAAGGAGTACCTGAACTTTGCAAAGCTGTATCAAATTTCCTTATGCCATCCACATTGAGGTTTGCTCCTTCCCTTCCTTTCCCTCATACCCCAAATCAATATCAATATACTTTATACTGAACTGGAGACTAAAGAAGTGAGGGAAACTGCTGTGACCCCAGATGGGAAGTCTATGGAAAGAGCCTTGGTGACTTGAGATCTTTCACATCAAGCCCTGGGTGAGACCCCAGCAGCCAAGGGATTTCTGGGTTCTGCTGTTTGATAAATGTCAAAACCTGAAGAGTGACGGTGGTCTAACCTGCTAAGCCTGCAACTTCAGGAATGTGACAATAATGGGATATTCCTGCCCTTCCCACAGCGGGAGGGTTGTGCTGCTGCTCTGCCAGCCCCAGGGCTGCCTGTGCTGTTCTTTGCAGCGCTTCCCTCGCTGCAGGCAGCCCGGGTGGCAGAGGGATGGGCTGTGCTCCTGTTCTGCTCCTTCCCCGGGGCTGATGGAATTGCTGTGGCCAAGGTGGCTCTGCCCAAAGCGATGCTTTGGCACAAGTGCAGCTCAGAGCTGGTGTGGACATCGGGAGCACAACTGGCTTTCATTTGCTCCTACGTGTTCCTCCTCTGGACTCGCTCCCACGCTTTTTGGCGGATCCCCAGGATCTGATCTGACAGTTACAGCAACATTTATTAGCTGTAGCCTGGGCAAATGATGCAGAGGGAAACGTTTCCTACACCCTCTGCCTATAACCTCCCAGGCGATTGCTGAATCAGCTCTCCTGTGCTTGGATTTGGACATGTGCAGCCCCTGCAGGGCTCTGCCCCTTTTTATCACATCAGGCCTTCAAAATGGAACATGAGAAAATGTTACCAATGTCAATTGGCCATGCTCCAGCCACAAACTGTGTGAGACCTGTGCCGAGACCTATGCAGTGGAATACTTGAGATTAGGTTTGTCCAGTTTTCTCGCTGATCATGAGATGCATTCAGACCCAAATAATTGACTTAAAATACATTAAAAAAACCAGACTTGTTATTGTTTGCATATTTGGGCTTTGAGTGCTAATTTGGCTGATTATTGCTGTGCTTTGTTTTGATTGCTTCACAATCATTTCCATGATTTCTTGTTTAAAGAGTGTAGTAGGAAATGAGATACATACTGGGGATATAAATTATTCATTCTGAAGGGAGCCTGTCAGAGGTGCCTGGCTGTCAGCACTGAGCATCAGGATTTGTTTTTGGGGGATGTTAGAGGCTTCCCTATGAGTTCCAGTTGTTGATTTGAGTTCACCTCATCAGCCAAGCTGTCTCTCCCTGTCCCACATCACCCTTTGCCATCACCTGGAGAAGTTGCCTGCATCTCCCTTGATTCTGTTTCATGCCTGGTGTTGCTTTCTGCAAATAATGGGAGCTTTTCATTGCATTTAATCACATATAAAAGGACCAGTGCAATTCCTCCAACTTCCTCAAATGTTTTATGCTTGGGAGCTTTTCCTAAACCACAGGTTACACAATGTTTTTCTGATTCTGAAGGCAAACAGGATCATTGATCATCTGGCCTGTCACAAGTAGAGGTGTTGTAGCATCTGAGCTGCAGAATGGAATTGTGTGGTGCATTCCTGAAAAAAAAAATTGTGGGAGGCTTCTCTGAGATGAGTGATACTGTATTTTACAGATATTTTCTAACTAGGGAAGCTGAGACAATTGGCAATGAAATTGCAAGGTCATGCAGAAACTCTTTGGTAAAGATAAGAACAAAGAAGCCCCAGCTCTCAGACATGTGGTGTAACAGCCAAGATTGCATATTTATATCTCATTCTCTTTGTTTATATGCTCCCTATATAAAGTATCCAAAATTAAAAGAGTTCTGATCCTGAAAGTTAGGATCTGAAATGTGCACTTTTTGAAAGTTTTTGTGAAAATCCCCGGGGAATGCCACATATCTCATTTCCTGGGACTCTTAAAGGTCATTTGTTGAACAGTTTCTTCTAAGCATATATGACAAATTATTCCCTTGGCACAATAAACAGGACTCCAGCCCTTTAATTATAATATAGCACTCAATATCTTTAGACATTTCAACATTTCCTGTGTATCCTACACATTTCATTACAAGGAAAGGTTGAACAGAATTAAAAGGGTGACATTACCCAAAGATTGATAGTTTACCTGTCCAAAAGAGAAGGTTGTAGTACAAGAGAGCACAAAGGAAAGAAGGATCCAAACCAAGTTTTGATTGCAGAGGAGACTCGGATAAGAGAGTTTTTATTATCAGCAGCTTTTAGCCTTATTTACCATCAGGCTATCTTGCCACAAGCATGCTTTTTAGTTCTGACAGCTCTGAATTATGACCATTGTGGGATCCTATCTCATTAACTGAAATGGGAGAATAAAACATCAAACAATCATAAAAATAATTTGGCACTGTGAAACCACTTAGGAGCAGCTGTCAAACAGGTTGGAAGATAAAGTTCTAAATAAAAAGAATAGAAAGCGCTGCAATGTCCTGCCATATGCTTCCTCTGCATTATAGACTCCTTAATAATATGAAGTGCCTGTGTTTATGCAGAATAGGCCAGACACTCCATATATGATATTGATTATGCCTTAACCCCAATTTAGTAAAGACATACTCCTCCTTTTCCTAATCAGATATTGCAGAAGCAGTTTTCTGAAAACGTCCCTAATGCCAAGACATATTTTATCTCCGAAGGCTGTGGCAGGAGATAGGGCTTTGTCTTGCCTGTTGTCATGGCTTGGAGCCCAGTTTTAGGACAGCAAGGCCCCTGTGGGGCTCTTCTCCAGCAGTTTTCATCCAGCAATTCAAAAACATACATCTTTATCAAGCTGTTGTTGTCAGACAACATTAGATAATTAATAGGCCATTTGTCAGCCTGCACAAAACATGTTAAAATCCCAAACGCAATCAGGATAAATATAGTTGCCCGCTCTCTGAAGGCTTTTTGTTCTGACATGCAGGCATTGCAGGCAGATATTTACTATTAAACAAGACTCATTATTAATCACATCTAATGTTAATTAATTAACAGCCTCTGTGCATTGAGGGGGCTCTGTGACTTTCAATTGTTTTAAGGAGCTAATTGGTAACTTAGCAGTTTGCATGGAAGCTGTTTCTTGTTCTGTTCACATCAACTTTTTCAGCTTAATAGAATAACCATGTTCATTAAATAACAAGAATAAAAAGGGCTATTTTTAGCAGCATAAATTAATCTTGTGATAAGCCCACATCTGAGCTTTGTGGGGAAGGTGCAGGGATTTTGTTTGGACCCAGCACTGCCTTGGTGTTGCTGAGTTAGAGCAGGTGTGCAGGTATGAGGCTCTGCAGGGGCTGGAGGCCCGTTAGGTGGGATATGGAGGGCATTGTATCCCACTTCCACAACCTAAACAGAGCTGCTGGCAGATGCTGTCCACCTGGAGAACCCACAACAGCCTTCTTGAGCTACCTCACTCAGAGCTGCTGGGGAGCAGCAATCAGAGAGATGACTTTGAAAAGCCTGATGCCTTTTCAGTTTGGTCCTAATTCTCCTTAGCCCTACACCTTGGCTCATCGCTGAGCAGTGGAGAGTGAGTGTCGCTCCTACGGGTGAAGTGCCCCCAAGCCTGGTGTGTCCTCTAAGCCAGGGATGTTTTCCTGAGGAAAGAGCTGTTGAGAAGCAGAACCTTTCCCCTAAAAGACGTCCTCGTTCTAAATGCTGTTTATCCCTTGTGAGAGGAGAAGAGAGGCGGGATTCTCCACAGAGGTTAGACCGGAGATCCACATGGCAGTCAACAGGGTGACACTGATGCCTGAAGGGCTGGTGAAAATCCGAGGCAGCCCCAGCAGCACAGGGCAAAGGGCATTCCCTGGGTTTAATGGGATCCCAGGGACACAACTCGGCCCAGGTGGGAACAGCCGAGCAGCACCCCCGGGTCCCACGCGGATCCAATTGGATGGAGCTCAGCAATGAGCAGATCGACCTCAAATCCCCAGTGAGAAACTGAACAAATGAGGGAACTGTCCCCCATTCTAATGACCCCCCCAAGGGAGACTCCAGCCCAGCTGAACAAACCTGTTGCAGAGAGGAGGCTCCGGGCAAGGCTGGAGCCTCTGCTTTGGAGACACTCGGGATGTTCCGTCTGCTCCCCTCAGAGAAGCCCCAAGCTGAGCTCAATCTCAGCCTCCAAGGGTTATATGTATGTAAGGCTAAGGGTACAAGGAAAGAGAAAGGGTACAAGGAAAGGGAAAGGGTATAGAAATGTATAAAAAGGGTATAAAAAGAAAAGACAAAAAACAATCAGGTATCAACACAACACTCGAGCTTGGGCTGCAGAACTCCTGGTGAACCAAACCAGAGGGCCGTGGCCTCTCAGGGTGCAGGATTTGGCCCAAGGTGTCCCCCAAGGTGTGTGTGCCACCTGATAGACAGCAAACCAGAGCCGTTTTAGTTCTGTGGCTTTTCTCAAGGTGTACATTCCATTCTGCACCCTGAGCGTGCCTTGGCTGCTGTGGTGACTGATGGTGACTCGGCCTCGTGTAAGAAGAATTAAACTGTGTAACTATAAAGCCATTGTGCAGGAAGAGAAGGCGTGGGGGAGAACATTGCTTAATTACCTGTTCCTCGAAATTCTGCTCCTGCAAAACTTCCGTGGAAATCAGCAGGAGGCCGGCATTTAGAGTGCCCACCACATTAATCCCAAACATAACTCGTGAAAACTGCCTTTCCTTCACGTTCCCATTATATAACTTGGGGGCATAAGTGTCTGGGCTACAAAAACTATAAATCTTTTAAAATAGTTGCTGATTTCATCACCCACTAAATAAAGATGACATTTTTGTGAAATATTTTGTATTCAGACTGTCTGTCCAGCCATGCTTTGCACTCCCTCCTCTTTGCTGTGTCAATATTTGCATTACCAACCCTATTTTGGAGGGTTTCTAACTTGATTTTACATTTATTTTGGCGAAGAACGTGGAACACAGCTTCTTGCTCTGAGAGAGAATTTGTTTTACGAGAGGATGATGATGGATTTTGACTCGGGGAGGTGCTGGGCTCCTTGAGGGAAATGGGCTGGGTGGGGTGTGTGCAGCCTGGCTGGGGGTGTTGTCCCACAGCCCGGTGGCACTGAGATTAAAATGGTCCATGTGCTTCTCCATTGCCGTGGAGCATCACCTCCCTGCCAGGTCTAGAGGCTGGGTCAAGGGAATGGCTCTTGTACAGGAACTGGGTTTTTCTTGGCACATTTGAGGTTGAGAACTGCATTATGCCTCAATTCTATTGAGCTTCCAGTTAAAACTTCCCTAAATAATTAGGGAAATGGATTTTCTGGGGCCCTGGATGTAAATATAGTGTTTAATTACTTTTAGGTTGTGCCTCTCATCTTGTGTTTTAGCCATTTATTTGTATACACATCAAAAAAATCTTATAAATACTTGTGCCAACAAATATATTCCTATACATTTTAATGTTTATAACCATATAGGTAGGAGGTAGATATTTTAAATTTCATTGTATCTATAATGTGTGTATTGAACATTTCCTTGCACAGATAAACCTAAGCAGCTCTCACACATGGGAATTGCAGAGCTTGGACTGTTTTATTCCTGCTGAAGTGCTGACACCAAGTTGTATGAGAGGGGGAGTTTAGCCCAGAGTGAAAAATGTCCTTTAGCTAGCAAAGCCTGGTGCTGGGATTAAATTTAAATCAGCGTTAGCATTACTGAGGAAGCCTCATTGGCTAAAGCTGTGCTGAGTGAAGCTGCAGTGTATTCTCTCATCATAAGCCCAACAATCTGCTTCAATAAAACACGTCCCAGGCACTTATCCTGAGAGTGTGGAGCCGTTGCTGTTGGGAAAGTTTGGTTTTTGTAACTGTGGCTCCAAGTACGGAGTCTTTGGGTGCCTCACTCCCCATTCCTTCTGGCTGCATTATGTAGGCCTGAATTTCAGGGAGATGCTCAGGGTGTCTGTGTCAGGGTTGTCACCTGCCAGGGTGTTAATCCCACTGGGATGTGAGCTTGGTGCTTGAGAGAACAAAATGTCCTCTCCCAGCAGCCTGCTCATCACACCATGGATTCCCTGCTGCCTGGGCTTCCTGGGACAGCTCATTCATCCTGTCTGTAGTCCCTGGGGCTCCACCACTGCTGGAGAATTTTGTGCCCTCAGCATGCCTGACCAGCAACGGAAACCGTAGCTGCATCCTTGTCTTGGTGGTACGTGCTCAAAAATCTAAAATATTACGTATTTCCAACAGGGGCTTCAGAAGATGCAGGATCAAGTGGTTAAGTAGGCTTAGGCTTGTGTTTCAAGCAAGGTGCTTGCTTGAGGAATAATGTTTATATTGGCTTTGTGCTGGCAAATCTACAATGGACACAAAGCAGGAACTTTTGCTTTCAGGCTGTAATGCTGTTTTGGGAAGGGAGGGATATTTCATTTCCTGGCTAGAGGAAGAAGCTTCCCTCACCCAAACTCTGAGCTGTGAAATGCTGTTTCAGGCAGAACCGCCCCTAAAACCATGGAAATATTTTTCAATAATAACAACATTCAACTCTCTCTGTTCTGTAACACCAGAGCAGCAAAATTCCAGAGGAGAGGATGAAAAACATGGCAGCATCTATGGAGAATGCTGGAGTCTGGCATCACTTTGCATTTTCCCCACTTGTTCTGGACTGAAGGCTTGCAGATCTCCTCAGCCTGGGTTACAAATATTCCATCAAAACCACAGAAAAAGGTCCTTAGCCCAAAAGCCAATTTTATTGAATTATGTAACGATTGCCAAGCGGTGTCTAAGGCTGACCAACAAGGTTATACCCTAGACTTCCTCATGGACTTTTAAACAAGCTTGGCTGGGGTTGGATAAGAAGAAATTTAAGACTACCTCCGTTCTAAAAATGCAAAGCCATTTCAAAGCAAGAAATAATTCTAAAGAGAATTTGTATATGCTTGATTGATTATCTTATTTTAATCCATATTAAAGCTTTAAGTCTTTAGGTGTGGCTCTTTAGTTCTAACATCTCATAAATTATGGCTATAATGAAGCAGTCATTTATCCAGGGCTGATGATAAATGGCTTGCCCTAGGAGGAACTAAAGAATAGGCAAGTAGATCATTTTCATATTTGGTGAAAACAATATTAAGTACCCAGACCTCAGTGATTGCCCTAATAAATGAATAATCTGAGGTGAGGGGCTTGGCAGTCAGCGTAAAAAATAACCTGAGCTTTGGCTGTCATTTGTCAGGCTTTGCTATGACAGCATGCATTATGGGTAAATGAGCAATCAGCAGGAACTATGTTATGGCTGGGATGTTTTTGAGAAATTTATCATATGCATTGCTCGGTACCTTTAAGACCTTAAGGCTTAATGGCTATAGTGCATGACTGCGAGCGACCACAGCTCTTATTTACCATCCCATGCTTCATTTGCACTGGATCCCCTTTTCTCCATGTATTAGGGGAATGAACCTCTGTTAGTTTTGTTTCCCAGACTCTCACTCGCACAGGATATTCCAGTCTGCTCCATGTTGTTTCTAAGGCACCTCTGATATTTAAGGGATTTTGATGATTCTCCGCTGAGTATAGTGGAGATGTCAATTTATATTTAATGAGCTAAGTCAGTAACACATGGATCGGATGTGTAGGAACAAAACCCAGGGGAAATGCAAGGAAACACAATAAAGCACTCCTCCAAACACCTGAAGTGCAGTCGGAAATTAGGTGCTGTTACCTCTTAATTAGCCATGAAAAATTCAGGTAGAGTGGGGACCGCAGCGAAGGGTGTTAGCAGGTGTCTTGGCACAATATAAACCTATTTTCCCAGACTGCTCCCCATGGGAATGCAGCACCAGTGGTGTGCTCCATGATGTAGTGCCTGATGGCCCATGCACTTGGGGTAATAGTCAAAAAATGTGCCCCACTTGTTCCTTTCTGCTGCTGAGATTTAGCACTTTTATCTGACAACCCTTCCCCAGGTCACTTCAGCTGTAACTCATTGGAAGGGGAGACACCAAAGCAGTGAAACTCTAATTTTATACCTCTTGTGTCATTACTTAATGGAAATATAAGAACATAATTGATGATGGAGCAGATCTGGGGGACCCAGGTGTGCTGAGGCACTGGGAGGAGCGGAGCAGTGGGGCTGAGGCTGCACGTGTGGAAGGGGAGTCCCACGGAGCAGTGGCCACTTCTGGAAATGTTGACACAAGTGATATCATCAAGTGGGCACAGATGTTGAAATCCAGGGCCTGGATTTCTGTGAGACTCCTCAGTTGTGACCAAAATGGATAGGAATTTCTTTCTGCCTAAACAAACAGAGATTAGCAGGAAAAGTATTTGGGTGAAGGAATGAGCAACGAAATGTGCTTTTGAGGGGCTGAGGCTTGTGAAACAAAGCTTGTCCTGGCATCACACCTGCCTCTCCACGGGATGCATGTTATATCAGATTGCTTTTCTCTTAGTTTTCTCCACGTTTTTGAAGTGCAGGGACATCACAATTTTTTTAATAACTGGAAAGGAAAACCAAACAAGCCAAGTCGTGATATTTTCCACTAGCAGAAAATACTTTCAGGATGGAGCTTTTAAGGGAGTTCTTAGCTACAACTTCGTTTTCTGCTCCAAAGCCTCTTCCTGTGAGGTGTTGAGGACATTATGGACATCAAGACTGTCTTTGCTTACTTTGAAGCTGGACACTCTAAGAAATGTGAGCTCAGATGAACATGTTTCAGTGGTGCATTGGGGCAGAATTTTGCAGCATACCCCAGGAAAAAGTCCACATTCTCCTCTCTGCCCTGCTCAAAGTTTGCCCTTCTGCTGATGTGCCATCTTCTCAGCAAGAAAACTTTGGTTTTTATTGCTTTTGTAATTTTTTTTACTATCATAGAAGGAAGGAATGTTAGAAAATGCTCTGATCTAGCTTTTCTTAAAATTTAAATGCTAGTCTGCCACAGCTTTCAATATCTCTTTACCTGCTGCCACTTATACCTTTCACTTCTCATTAAGGAAATGAACCCAGAAGATTAAAGCACTCCCAATTTAGCTTTCTAAATGGGAAGTGAAAGTTGAAAGCAGACCAGCTGAGAATAAGCGCCACTGAGATCTGCAGCTGGGCTGATGCTATTAGAAAAAAGAGGCTTCTGATCTGTCATTTGAGGAAGCTTGTTTATGTATGGGTCTGACACCAGATGAATATGCAGTGCCCTTTCTCATTGAGATGAAAGTTCTGCTTTAGACCGATCAGATATCACATCACTAAATACTGAGGGTTTTATAAGAGTAAGGCAGCAATCCTGTCTAAGAACAAGTTCATCTTTGTGGAGTCCAGAATTATCCCAGAGATCTGCACAGGATTGGAGCCTGAGATGGGAGCAAGAGATTTTAAACCCTCTTGGATGAATTCTGGGAGACTGGATTTGTCCAATTTGTAGGCTCAGAGGGTGGAGGGAAAGGAGGGCAGAGAAAGGTGGAAGGTTCCTGGTGTTCCTTAAACTCATTTTTAATATCTGACCACTGTGCTTGTTACAGACGTTTCCCTACACCTCTGTATCCATTCAAAGCTGATGAAGCAAATGGGAACCCCCAAGAGCTGCGGGTCAGATCCTCAGGGAACGTGGCTTGGAAGCAGCAGTGGAGCAGACTTAGCAGGGAAGAACTCTGTGTGCTCTCCATGATGCACAGCAGAGGGTACCAGGAGCTCAGCTGCTCCAACACATCTCTTCGTAGTGCAAACAGATGGAGAAATACCAGTTTATTTAATTTCTGCCTATATTTTTGTATTTACATAATTTAATGTAAAACTACAGACTGTAATGTTTGAAGAAAATACAATACAGAGTTGTGTTTCTCATGAGACTCTCAGCTTCATCTGTATATACAGTTTTTGTTTTGGTATCTTACTGCCCATAAAACACAGAGAACTTTATTATAGACACAACCCTGTGAGCCATTGCCAGTAAGAAGAGGTTGGAACTGAGGATGCCTAAAGTAGTTATTGGGAAGATTAGAAATATCTGTTAATAGAAATATTAATATATTTGGCTTTTGTGATTTAAGCTCCGTGCCTGGACATCTAATCTGCCTTGCTGAATCTGAGCTGGTGTCAGCAAATGAAAGGCTTCACTTTTTCTTGAATTTATTCAGTAGTACAATTTCAAATTGAAAATGCAGAAGAGTGGTTTGCTGCCTGGTGTTCTCCACAGGGGATGTGGATGTGAAGCCTTTAGCCTGAACTATGTTGTGAGTTAAGTGATCTCTGTTTATCCCAGAGTACGTTACAAGTATCAGTTTGCTCTAAATATCTTGGTTTTAAATAACTCCTGGCAAAGAAAAGGAAGGTCTGGATATACCATGTATCTTTTATTGTTAAATAGTTTATAGTGACTGTAAATAATAATGAAGTAGACTGGCTACAGAACCTGTCCTAGTAAAATCTGGGAGCACTGGTATGGCAGAATTTCTCAGTTTGAAGGGGCTCTGTCTTTGACAGTTCTCCTAAGGTAGGTTATTTTGGAGAAAACATATGTTTCCATTTTCTCTCCCTCGGCTTCCCTTTTAGTCCCCAGGCTCCACTAGGGTCACAGCAACATTAAGGCTTTTGTCACTGTGATTAATAGCCCTTTAGATCATCTTTAATTCACTCACTAATGACTGAGGGTCTTTCTGCTCTCCAAGTAATCGTGTGATGTATGAGCCGATAGTACACCTTGTGGCAGAGGTGAAAATCATTCAGGCAATGCAAATATTGTCACGGGGACAAATGTTTTCCCTGTTAATAAAAATTAATGAATTCTACCCAGGAGCTAGTTAAAGAAGCTCTGGTGAGAGAGATCCAAACACAAACAAGTTCTTGCTGCTTGGAACCATTAATTCAGTCTTTCTAGATATGTGAGGATAATTATTATTAGTATTTCTGCAGCTACATAATAGATGAGAGAGTGGCAGGTTGATTTAATTACACAAATGCATTGCATTGCAGGTAGATCTGTCTTTCAGCCATGTCCACACGCTGGTCTTCACTCGAGAGGTGTTATTTTCGTGCTTTGCCTTGGTTATGCCATGGGTTTCAATGCTTTGGAGTCCATTTATTTAAAGTTAAGCTCCAGTTCCAGGCTGAAGGCTTCCTCGAGCCAAGAACCACCTTGGTCAGGATGTCGTACCTGTAAAGTGATGCAAAGATGTTTACGTTTTTTATAAGTCCCTGTTACACATCATTAAAAGGTTGATGAAAGAGGCTGTAAATTAATCATCGTGAAAGGGGGGAAATGCTTCCAGTGTCTTATTGTATTTATTGCATGTGTATGAGTAACAATAAAAATGCTGCATCCCTCAGCCAGGTCACCTTCTGGGGTGGGCATTCCCACCCCTCAGCCAGGGCCAGGCTTTGTTGTGCTGACCTGTTGGAAAGGTGTTTCTCCTTTTCTGGTGTAGCACAAGCCGTGGTTAATGCTGTTGTCTTTTTGTTTCATTTTGGTAGTCACCAATTCTTTCTTCTGATGACAAAAAAGCTATTGTCTCAGTGGAATAAATATTTCTGAATTGCTTCCCAGTCCCAACCTTATCGTTTACATCTCAGAACAAGAAAACAGTAAACTTTTAAAAGACATAATTTTACCTCTTCACAGTGCTTATCTACAAAGGAACATATTACTGAGGGGGGGAAGGAGCTCTAGTTGTTACTATTATTTCTGGTAGACACCCAAGGAGAGTAGCTAATTTGTTCTTCATTAATGCCAAGGACAAATAAAAAAGCGAGGACTGAATTATGCATTTATTTCCATTGTGCCTCTAACATGGGCTTCCACTCCCCATCATCCTCCAAAAGAATTCCCAAACCTTTGCTGTGCATTTCATGTGATACCATAGGGTGCAATAATATGGTTTTAAAAGAAGATGAATTTAGTGGTGAGTCTTAATTGAAGGCAGAAAATTACATGCAGCCCCCCCGCTGACGAAGGATGGACAGTTGGCTGCAGTCAGAGGGGGTTTTTTTGATATAGCTCCACAACAACCTTTTAGTATTAGTTCACAGAAGCCTGGGCAAAAACCTCAGAGTCGAATTTATTTGAAATGTGAACATTTTGTAAAGCTGGGCATGACAACAGTTCTTTGAATTGCGCCAGTTTTCTCTTTTGTGATGAGCTGAGGCAGTCTGAGCCTTGTGGGTAACTGGAGATGGAATTCCCAGCCTGTACAGCCCTGTGCAAAATGAAAGGTATATGGAGCTGACCTTTCAATTATTAGCACATGAGTGTATGTAGCCGGGTTCCCCTTTTGACAACGAAATGCCACAGGGCCCGGGCTCAGCCCCGTGGGGTTTAAGGGCATTTTCAAGTGATTCACTGAGGTTTGGATGTGTCCCTTCCAAAGGTTTTGCTCTTGCATAAAACCCAAAGCACTTGGATTTGAAATTAATAGATTTTTGTGTGAAAACTTCTTTTTTTATTTATGGTAGAACATATAAATATTCAATGAAAAGGATTTTTAATTTTTCTGTCAGAAGAAGTGTTTGACCCTTGTCTCAAAATGCTGTGATAAATTATATTGTCTTCCATATAATATTAATAAAATATTAAAAGAGCTGCTATGCTGTACAAGACATGTTATCTGCTAAAATGTATAAAGCAGGATTCAAAAATGCATTGCCATGCTAGAGACAGAATCAATTTTACTCCAGCAGAATAACGCTGTGGAAAATTAAGGAGGATTCTCCAGCACGTTTCTGGAGATGTAGCCATGAATTATTTGGTGAAATCAAAATCTGGATTTCCCAGCTCGCGTCTAACTTCAGGAAAGCAGACTATATTGATTAAAGTTTGTTTAATAAAAGAATTGGGAAGGGGTTTGTGCTGCTCCCCAGTGATAAATTGCCGCAATCTTTTCTTTTATTATCACCCTGCTAGTCCTCTGCTGCTCAGCCCTGAGTTAGGCACCTAAATAAGATCCAGATTTGCCAAAGTGCTCAGGAGTCAGGAGTTTCCACTGGGAGACTTTTTTTCCCCCTGAACTTCCAGAAGAATTAGGTAATGGAGACAGCCCGTTCGGTGTCACAGAGGGAACCAGGCTGTTTGGCAGCCTTGACCTAAAAGGTTTCAATTTTCTGGGTGTTGCTGCTTCTGCAGTTTCAGGCGTGTGCACAGAGCAGGGTGACTCTCTCTACATCACCCCGTGCTCCTGGCCATGGCTGGGGTGAGAAGGGACAGCAATCCTTCAGAAAGCCTCTCTCTCAAAATACCTGAACTTCTGCCATCACCTCGGGTGGCTGAGTATCAACCACTTCCCTTGACACCGAATTTCAAGCAGGTACAACAGCCATTGCTGGAATAACATTATTAAAGTTTTACTGGAGTGTAATCTGCCTTTAGGAAAAAAATTGTGTTGTTTCAGTGGAAAGTTCTGAATCTGTCAAAAGCTGGACATTAATACAACCTTTGTCACCTCCCTGTGATGAACCAAGTCATCCAAAAGAGCCTCAGTGTACACCTGGAAGGTTTGAATTTTTGAGTTTCTTTCTGATTTTTGTATTCTTGGGCTTAGTTTCTCATGTTTAGTTTCTTCTAGTCCAGCTCTCTTCTGCGTGGGGAGTAAAAGTTTCACACAGTGCAGAGAAAATGAGAATGAAACCAGGCTCAGTGCAAAGTGACTTCACTTGCCTCCAAATCAGTTTGAGGTGGGAAAAGCCAAGGTGGGAACCCAGCAAGTCTTTCCCAATCCCTGTCTCTATTTTTCCATCAGGCTTGATGGCCTGAAGCCCAAAAGTCATCTGTGCCTGGGGTTCTGTGGGGTCAAAGCCACCCTACCAGAAATGGAGCTGTTCTCTCCACATCCAGGTCAATAATAGGTGGCAAATGGGCATAAGAGAAGGAGGCCTGAGAATCTCCTGAAACCAACTGAAAAAGGAAATTTAAACAATTGCAATGGAACCCAGGCCCTGTGCGTTGTATAGGATGTGAAGGATTTATATTGGGTGATTGTCTAATCTTCCGTGTAAGTGGAACTTCTCTGGCCTTATTTTGAACCTGGAGTAATAAAGAAGGAAGTGAAAGCAAAGGTAAACTTAAAGTATTGTTTTACTCTAAATGCTTTCAGTAAAGGGCCTTGTTATCTAATGATTGGTACTGGATGGCTGGTATAAATCGTGCTGTTTGTTCCCTGCACTCGTGGCGAAGGAAAGCAGAGGCAAAAGGAAATCAATTGGAACTAGCAGGTAACAAATGACCAGTCTTAGGCAAGCATAGCAGATGGGGAAAATAGAGTTGTGGGCATACATTATTAGGAAATGCAGTGGTGACTTTCCCTGTTATTTAAGAAATGAAGCAAATAATGAATATTTTTGATGGAGGGAGCAGCTTGGATAATGAAGAACGTGCAGGTGTTTGAATATTGAGTCATATTTTCAATGTTTTCTTAGAGGGGTTCTTGGCATTAATGCTGAATTACCAAAAGGAGAACCAGAAAGTGTGGTGGCAGCTTTTGTGGAGAGGGGCAAGCCCAGTTCATGCCAGCTCCCCTAGGAGAGTGCTGGTGGAGCCAGCCTGGCAGGGCACTTTTCAGAGGCAGCTCTGGAGTTGCCCAGGCCTTTGGGAAGTATTTTGGCACTTCTGTGCCAGACTGAACCCTGCAGAGTGGCTACAACATGGTCAGGTCTGAATTTAGATGAGGCTGAGTTCCAGTAGCTTTCTGTTTGGGGATTTCTCTCTTTACTTGTAGATCTTCATTGTTGTTCAAAAAGATTAATTTTTCTGGAGCACGAAAAATCCCATTAAGCTCAAGAAGCAGCTCTGCTACAGTGTCAGGGTTTTCTGGAGATACAAGCAGCGAAAGGAGCAGCTGGGGAACAATTCTTTTTGCTAGAACCTAGTGGGCACCCAGGTAATGAGAACTGGGGCTTGATCAAACAAAACATGGGCAGTAGTGAGTTTTTATCCCCCTTACGTGCCCTGTACACCCAAACCACCAATTTTACACCCCTGGTGTGAGCAAGATTATAGAAACCTGGAGCTGGGTGTAGGGAAGAAAAGTGTCCTGTGTGTGAGCAAGCACTGGGACACACAGAGGTGGGAATCTTCATCCTTGATGGGTTTAAAGACCATCCAGACCACGCTGTGAGGGGCTCTGTGTTTGTCCTGTGTGGAGGGTGATGGTCAAAGTCCCCTCTAAATGGCCTGGTTCAGGATTTGGCCTCCTACTGTGCTCACTAAGCTTGTTTGAGAGCCTGGTCTGAGTTATTAGTCCTTTGCACGTGGCTCTGTGTATGTAGGTAATGGGGACAGCTTTTTTAAAAACAGGTTTCTCAAAGCATCTTAACAATATTTTCTCTATGCTGCCACAATGTATTAGTTCTGCAAGCAAATCCAAAAGTGCTACAGGGGGGATACCTTAACACCTTGAAAAGTATCCGTAAAAACTGCTGAAAGCATTAAAAATAAATGAATCATAGGGTGAGAAGTAGCCTGACAGGTAAATAGGCAGGACATAAAATGCCTCTGGAATCTGTGGGATATTTGCGGGGACAAGGAGGCTTCTAAGTCAAGGTTCATTTACAATGTCTGGTTCCTCTCTCCAGGAAAGGTTTCTAATAGATTCAAGGAGACTCCGAGCTTTTAGTAGGTCTTGGGAGAAGAAAGGCAGCTCTGTAAGGAAAGAGGTTGGGTTTGTTTAAGGAGAAAACTCCCCAGTCACATTTCATATTGTGTCCCGCTCAGAAGAACAACCGCAGGCTTTCACCCCGTGCAGGAGAAGGGGCTTCTGTGCAGTGGCCACAGCTATTGTACAGAAACCCCCTCTCCACGGCGTGGAAGCCTGCCTGGAGATGGGCTGCAGCCTCCTAGGGAGCCCCTGCTCCATCAGGAAAACATTTGTGTTTTACAATTAGATGTTGGTTGGGGTTTTTTTTATTTTTTTACTGCCCAGGATCTGTTCCAGCCTGTGGCTGCAGCACTGTCTGAATGGTGGAGCCTTGCCAAAAGTGAGCAGCGTCAAATACTCTGTTTTACCATAACAAGTGCAGAGGTGAATGAGCACTGTCAAGCAAGCACCATGAATATTCTTTTCCGTTATTAACTGAAGTTATTATTTTGCTGGTAAGAGTTACCAGCAGAAGGTGAACATTAATTTCACATCTGCACGAGCTTGGAAATGTTTGGGGGCTCATTGGGTTGGGGGTAGACGCAAGCTCTGACTGCTCGTTGCTAAACAAAGCAGCTAAAATCCCAAATATTTCCAGTCAGTCGTGACTTTAAAAATATCCAGAAGCGTATTTGGATTGGGAAGCATGTAAAAGAATATCATAATCTGGTCAGGCTATTATGTGAAACAGAAACAGGTTGAATAAATCATTACCTGTATTTATTTACCCAATTTGTGCAGTTCTAACACCATGGGTTTGTGAGCCTGGGTGGTGTAGAACAACGTCCTTGGCCTCCTCTGTCTGCACAGCAGCTCCAGTAGCAGCTGGGATGTTGGATAAATGAATATATTTTTATTTATACTTCTTCAACAGCTCTGAGATTCCTCTTTGTTCACAATAGTCAAAGAAATTGTAGTAGGTGTTTCACTGCTTGGACTTTTCAGCCAAATCCAAAGCTTTAAGGAAATCACTACCAGGGCGTGCTCTGTGTACAGAGGAATATTTCACTCACTTTTTGCATCAGGACGAAAACTCATTGTTCATCCCAGAAGGATTCAGTAGAGATATATCCTCCTAGAACGGTGCAAGGAGATAAAACCCATCCAGTTAATCTATTCAAACCTCCAAACTTTGAGGGTCATTTCAGCCATCACAGATGGCTTTATTTTTTTAATGGCAAAACATATTTGCAGCATGGTCATCTTAATTTAGGAACTGAATATTTAGAATGTGGAGATGACTTCACTGAGCTGCCTTTTTTTTTTTTTTTTCTTTTTTAAATTACAAAAGCAAATAGAAATATTCAAATCAGATCACACTAATTAGCGGAGCTAATTATGTTTTCCCAAGCATCTCTCTTCTTACCTATTCTGTAGTGAAAAAAAATCATTTGCTCATGATGTAAAACAGGGGAAAGGAGATTGCCATGACAATTAGCAGTAATTAATGAGAAGCTTTGAATTGCTTCGTGTTAACCTCAGCATCTATTAGTGGAAAAGGCTTGGATGTGCCCTCTGAGGGGTGTGGGTAGGCACGAACTCCTTCCCTGCCAGAAGGGAAGCAAAGACACGTGGGAATATAGCAAGGAGCTAAAAAATGGCTTTACCCATTCTTTAGTGAGTGTCAGAAATAGCCACGTGCACCTGCTGCAGACTCACAGCTGTCACTGTACTTGCAACAAGTAAAATGATATCAGTAAATGCTTTAATTAAAAGGAATTTTTACATCTTTCGAGCATTTTTAGCTTGACTTGAATAAATGCAAGATCATTGCAGTTGCCTGTAAGATGTTACTTATTTTCTATAGAAGCTTGTTAGGTTTCAGGATTTTGTTTTTTTTTTTTTTCCTTCAGATTGGAATGAAAATAAATCTCTGGAAACTTTTTATGAAAGGGAGCCATATCATAAAGTAGCCCTTTTTTTATATTAGTAAGATCAAGTTTCTTCCAAGGAAGGCCTTTGTAATGAAAGGTTCCTCTCTGCCCTGAGACACGCAGGTATATATTTATATGATGGAGTTCACTTGCATTCAGAACTAAAAAGAAATATGGCTGAAAATATCTTCAGATATGATTAATTTTTGAAGACATTTAGGTTAAATAGAAATATTGAAAACATTAGGTCAAGCTCCTAGAGTCTCATTTTACAGCTTTTGCCCATACTGCTTGTCCCCACATCCATGGGACACATGAAATTTGTGTGACAGAGCCCGGTAAAGGTGCAACAGAGAGCACAGATGACATCTTGCCCCGTGTAATCAATCAGTAGTTTGCTTTAATAGCAGAGAGATCAGAATTTAGTTGATGTTCTTTGGATTGGTCCGTAAAATGCTTCAAAGTGGTTTGCATCATTGCAGACCCTGTGTGGCCAGTAGATAATGTTCACATCCAGGGAAGTTTTCCTTTGGAAATATTTGGATTTGAAGTTGTGAGCCCCATGACCAGCTCCTTCCTCAGGAGTGACATGTGGAAGAGTTGAGAAACAGATCCATCTTCTGCACTGCTGCTTCCCTGTAATTGCTTCCTGAAAGCAGCTTGTCCTGGCTGTGATTTCTGCAGCAAAGTGAGAAGAAGTCACATTAACCCCCTGAAAGGGGAGATGCTGCTTTCAATTCTCCTCTTGCCCCTGCTTTCTCTCCTGATTTATGGATTAATTGTGTACTTGCTCCCGACAAAACTTAGTGTTGTCTCTGTCACAGAGGCTGGGATATTTCTCTTCCTGAGGCTCCTGAGTCTTAGACTTGCACCGTCTCTAATTGAACAGCTGATGATTGATAATTGAATACAAGAATAGGCTAAAAAGCTTGGCTTGTGGAGCCGAGGAAAATGAAGGCTGATGGAGGTTATGTGTGATCCTGAAGGTGACAAACACTCCCAGCAAACCATTTAAGCTAAAGGACAGTGCTGGAACAAGTACAAATGGGCAATAAAGTGTCCATGAATATTCTGAGGCCAGAAATGAGCTTTCTAGTAATAAGAGGGTAAAAGGGAGTGATGGAGTGAGGACTCTACGCTGACAGAGCTGTGTGAAAGGTGCCTCCAAACACCACGCTGGTGCCCCAGCGTCCTGGTGGAGCAGGTCACCATGAGGCCACTGCTTTTGGTGGATGTAGAACAGCAGGCCTGGATTTCCTGGTCTTGTGTCCGTGTTTGTAACCCCTTTTGTTATGGATCATAGGAATCTGCCTGGTTTTTGGGGCTTCATATGCTTGAAAAGGAACACTGTAAAGGATGGAAACAAGGCAAAAGACAGTAAAGACTCATTTTAGCATCTTCCCTCTCCTTTCTGTTGTTGCCAGACTTTTTGCCTCCCAGCCTGAGGGTGGCAGACTGAGGGGTAGCAAGCTGACCTCCTGTGAGATTGAGATATGCTGAGAGATGGTGGGGTAGAAAAAATGTGGAGACCCTTTGTCCCAAGGAATTTCATTGCTGAGCATGGCATTGTTTTGCTCCTGTGATATATGACCTATTTTGCTGTATTCTCTGCTGAGTTGGGGAAATAATCTTGGAGAGGTGCTTTGTGTGAGGGTCTGGCATTTTGTCTCAAGCTGCGGTGCCGGAGTTTTGTGCTTGATGGTGCTCAGTCCTCAGCGTAATAAGTTTGCTTTCAAGAGCTGGCGTTTTCAAAAACATTTGTTAGCTTCATTTTTCTTCCACTGACCTGAGCAGCAAACCCCTGAGAGTGGAGTTAGTCAAGGTGGCACACTTGTGAGAAGCCTTTTCCATGCATTTTGAGGGAAGGCAAAGCTTTTGTCCCTGGGCTCTGAATCAATCCTTGCTTTGCCTCTGTTTCCCTGCATTGCTCAGCGTTGTTGTGTTGCTTTCTGCCACTGCTTCTAAAGCAGTTTGCTGCTGGAGTTGGAAAGTGCTTTGCAGCATTTAATCTAATCAGAGAAAACTTCCTCATCCCATTATTTGGGCAATTTTGGGGTGGGGGAGTGGTTGTTTTCATTTGGGTTTTATGATTTATACTTCATTTTTTATGGCGTGTTTGTTCAGGAGGAGGACTTTTCATTGCTTGCCTTTGTAGTGATTGTTTTGTACTTTCTTGGGACAAACCCGGCTCTTTTGAAGGTCCCTGTGCTTACATGCAAAATATTGGCAGATCTCGGAGGCTGAGGAATGCAGTGGAAACCGTAGTGCATCCTGTGCTTTGATTTCTGCAGATCTCCTTGTGTTGGTCGTGGTTCTGAAGCTGAGTTTCTTGCTTCCAGCTCTTACCTACGTTAACTTTTACAGTTATCTTTATTCGTATTAAGCTTCTCAATACACACCATGAGCTGATTCAGTTCTAGTCTGGACTGGGTTAAATTAGCCCTGGATCAGGGCTGTAAACGCTACTGATGGTTCCTAATAATCTGGGAGAAATACAAAAGGTTTGCTGGTTTGGTCGTCCAGTTTGAGGCAGCTGTGAGGATTTCTGGACTCCTGCCATGTGCAGGATGGGTGCTCGGAATCTCAGGGAGCCAGGCCAGTGGGAGAAAAGAAAATAAAAGATTTACCTATATATATATATAAGATATGTCCTGGGCACATTCTCTTCAGCGAGCAGTGGGACAAAGGTGTCTTTGTGGGTTGTGTGCTCTGTTTGTCTCCGTGAGCTTGTGTGTTTAACTCCCTAAGAATAAAATGGCTTTACTCACATGAATAAAAATTAGATTTAGGTGACAAACCTCTCGTCAATAGGCATGAAGATGTTATGGTTTGATCTCTGGTTTCCCTGCTACCAATGATAATCTGCACCACCCTCCTTGATAGGCTTGTCAGTGGAGTTCACACAGCAGCTGGAATTGTATTTTATATGTAGCTTGTTGGGATTAGAGAAAAAGAGGATGGTAATACTCAGAGTTGCATAGATTTCATCTGAGCTGGTTTGCATCTCCAGACATCAAATTTGAAAGCAGCCATACAGCTAAAATCGGAAAATTTAGCATTTCTTGTTGTTATTTGGAGGAATTTTAGGGAGTGTTTACTTTTGTTTGGGTTTTTTTTGTTGCTGTTGCTGTTCTGCATACACCAAGTTAATTTGTCTAAACTCCTTTTTCCATTTATTTTTACAGTTGCTTCTGTTCCAAGTGTTAAGTTGGGAGTTTGCATCTTGTTTGTTTTTGAGTTGTACGGACAACTTCAGCTTGGTTTTTTGTGTTATGGTCAGGGGAAGCGGAAGGGGAAAATACAAAATAATCTTGTGCCACTGAAAATAATATGAACTTTGAGCTCTGTGATGTCTGTGCTGTATCATCAGGTGGCTCTTTTGCACTTTGAGAAACAGCATTTGAAAAAACCAACATCCAGCAGGAACCCTTCTGGGGGTTAATACTTGGAGTTTTGTCATCCTTCATCCCCGCTTTCCCATGGTTTTCTTCCCCAGCAATATGTCAATGTGCAAATTTTGGCAAAAGCACAATTATGCACTCAAAACTCAGGAGTTAAACTCCCCCCAAACAGACACTTTTGAAGGAAATCCTACAGTGTTCAACAGTGCCTGGTTTTGTGTACAGCAAACCCCTCCTACCATGTGGGTACTTCAGGAATTTTCTCTTTCTCCCCAACTCTGACACTTTAAAATTAGTTTTATTCATCTCATGGGGTCTCTGGGGATGAGAACAGGACACTGGGATTTCTGCATTCCAACAGGGGCACCTTGGTCTTCTATTCTGCAACGAGAGCCTCCAAGGATACATCTCTTACTGCTGGCACCGTGTAGCTGATTTTGGCTTTCTCAGGCAACCCCCAGGTTGGGCACTGGTTATTTAGGGTGCTTACATCACTCCCAATGACCTTTTGGGGCATTTTTCCCCCCAGGAAATAAGTTGTGACATATCTGTAAGCATCTATTCTCTCCCTTGCCATCCCACATCCCTCTGATCGTTGTGTAAACACCACTCCTCGGGATGCGCCGGCATCACAGGCCTCCTAATTTGTTGCATTTGTATTTTTTTGTAAATACTCTCTTTGTGGATATTAAATAGCAAGCAGATGTCCATCAGAATATGTGCTTTATAGGCACTCTTGTGTTTGACAGAACTTTGAAGAGCGGATACGTGTTGCCTAGTAGCTTTTATTTTTGAGTCATTTATTTTAACGGATCAGAAGTAGAAAAAAAATCCAAAACCCAAAAAATGTTAAATATAGACTTTCACCAAAAATTCATTTTACAAATCATTGTCTTAGCCAGTCATTCCCTGTCCCTTATTCATTTTGGAGTTACACAGTTGGACAGGTGTGTACGTGTGCTGGGTGAACAGAGTGCACCACTGGTCCCTAAAATGGTCACCCTGAATAAAATCTGGCTATTTCACATCAGATGGGCTTTTGGCCACTAATTTCAGTAGCTGTGGACCAAATCCTTCTAATCTGGCTGAAATCCAATGCCTTGATTTTTCCCAGAGCGTTGCTGTTGTCTGAACAGAAACCTCTTTTGCTCAAGCATCTGAATTGGGATGAAACTTCTTGTATATTTTAATGACCTTTAAATTTGCCAAATTACTTCCTCATCTTCAACACTATTTTTTAAACGTTACTAACTGACCCCACAGAAAATCTGCTCTAAAGCAGGGCAGAATCACAGAGGGGAGCTCTTATCAATATATTTCCTCAGCGGGAGATTTATGTGGCATTTCTGGAATCAATAGGAGATTTTTCATTGATTTCAAGAGGAATACTTCACTTTAAAAGAGGAATCAGACAAATCCCCTCCTCTGTGTGTATGTGATATATGACACAGGATGTGCAGTTTTCTCTGGTGCTTCCCAAGTTCGTAATTTGTATTTCACCCTTGTGCCACTTTGTGAATTTATTGGCAGCCAGAAGCACTCCATCAGGATTATAGAGTTTTGCCTACCTTTTGGTGGTTATAACACTTTTTAAAAGCAGTGTTTAGTTATTTTTAGGTAAGGACCATGTGGGTGGGTTGGTGCCAGCCTACCACCAGAGCAAAGTCAGATTTTTAAGAGACTAGAATCCTTCAAAACCCTGCCAGCACTTCCATGGGTGGGGGGATATTTGGTTAAATAGATGTTTATCTGGGAAAGTCATCATCTGGCCAGCAGCATACTGAATGTTTCTAAGCAGCTAACTTATGTATACTAAACAAATTTGGTTTGGCTGCAGCTAGAGCTGCCCTGTGGAAATTCTCAACATACATTTGTTTGATTGAGCTGTCATTTTCAGTTGATCTGCTGATGATCTGTGTCACTTTGTTTAAATGTCCTGCTGCTTTTTTTCTTTTTTTTAATACAGTGCAAAACCAGTCTGCTTTCTGTGATGGATTAAATTGAGGTGAAATTTGAGAGTTACTCCTGTTTTTGATTTCTGTGCCCTGAGACAGGTGGGCTGGAATGACAAAGAACTTCGCACACAAACACATTAAAACTAAAATGGAGTGGATGCCCTTATGATTTAAAACATCCGTAGATGTGTCAACTACCAAATGCTCCTGTTCAAAGTAGTTGCTGGGATTTGCACTTTAAACAAGTGGTATTTATTGGGTCTGTCCCTCTCAGCTAAAATACCTGGACAAAATGCACGCTGAGCCCTTTTTCTCCTGCAAAATTCTCTGTGGGTGCATAAGTGTTGGGGGTCTGGCCTCTGGTGAGACAACACGAGGTTAATCCTGAGATGAAGTCCCTGGCGGGCAGCAGGGGATGGAAATGGGCTCTCCAGCATGGTGGGAACCTGTCAGCCCAGTCGGGGAACTGGGCAGCATCTCTGGTGGTCTCAGCCCTGCAGATGTCCTTTCTGCAGGCGTTTTCTGAGAGGCCAAAGCTCCTTTCAGACCACAGCACTTGGTTCAGGTTTTTTGGGTTTGGGGAAGCATTGCTCAAACTTTGGGCTATTGGTTGTGCTCCCTGAAGCTTGGTGCAAGTGAGATTCTGGTGCTTCCACTGATTTTGGGGAGGAGTGGTGTTGGTTTCAACAGGGAAAGTGGGATGATGCTGTGTGAGGTGGGGCACAGCCAGCTCTGAGCACAGCTCCTGGGAGAGGAATCCCATAGCCAGACTCATCCTGGTGCTTGGCCTCCTCCTCCAGCTGACCATTCCGTGGTCCAGAGCCCTCACTGCAATGCAACTGCTCTCTGCACCCAATGTGGGCTTTTGATGCAAAGCTCACCACACTTCAGTCTTTGCTTCAGAGCTCTTGGAGGGCTCACTTTGCTCATCTGCAGCTTTTCCCATGTGGGCTGTGTCCAGATGTGAACTGCAACTCTGTGGGCAGGGACCAAGGGATGCCAAGCCCAGACAAATTGCTTGTTTTCCAAACATGCCGCAGATTGGTTTTGTGATCATGGGCTGCTTCTGTTCACCAACACAGCTGCGGTCAGCGAGATGGAGACGTGGATGTGCTCTGAGAGCTCTTTCAACACCTTCTCATGACAGTGCTTGGATTTTTTCCCTCTGGTGTTCTTGGAGTTATGCATGGCCCTACCAAATTTGCTGAACTGAGGTTCACAGGAGTGTGGAGGAGGTCAGCTAAACACCACTTTGATGCTTGCTTTGAAAAGTGCTCTAGGAAGAGTTGCTTTCATTTGACTTGAGTTTCTAATGAAATTACCAGGGAAAATTTTTAAAATGCAGTTTGTTCCTTCCACTTCCTCACCCTGGAAGTTTGTTCCTTCCACCCTCACCCAGAATTGCTCCTGTGAGCAACAAATTGTATCACTGCAATTCTCTCTTTCCTAGAAACACTGGTGCTGCGGTGAAGAGTATCTGACACAAGATCTTTCATGACCACTTATGACTTTGTGAGGCATAACAGTCTACCCTGAACATTTCTGAGCATTTTTGGCTCTAATTTGGACAGAAGGAATCCAAGTCACTTTCAGAACATTTTCAGGAAAAGCCACATTATTTTCCTGACATGAAACCCCCTCAGCTTCTCAAGCCATTTTTGCTCAAGGACTCCATCACTTCCATGATTTAGGATGTGTCTCTGTGTTTATGTATATATATTATATTACATATACATGTTGTATATATACATCCTTGTCATTATAAACAGTACTTAAATCCATGTCCGTAAACATAAATAGATATAGAGTTAAGTACTTTTTATAACAGAGGATTAGTCCACAGTGACATAATAGGTAGAATTAAAGTATATAACAACCTCCTGTTAGTTTGAGCCTGAAAGGTCCTGTGAGCTCCTTGGGGATGGAGAGCTCTGCCTGGGCCAAGGTCTCTAATGGCATGGCATCCAATTACACCAAGGCTGAATTTACTCCATTAAGAACTATGTATTTATTTAAGCTGTCATGTATCAGCCTGCGCATGAAAACAATAGAGCTTGTGAGGATTGCCAGTTTGGAAGGAAAAAAAAAAAGGATAAGATTGTTTTTCAAATTTTCTTCCAAGTTATTGGGATGAACCAGAAGCTTTCAGAGTGCTGATTTATTGCTCTCTGTTAGCGGCTCCCCAGGACCCCTCTGGTTCTCCAAGATCAACAGCTTCAGAGAAAGCAATACAAGGTGTATGGAACAAAGAGGGGAATAAATTACATTAGCAGTTGGCTTTCTTTACAGTTAATATATATTAATAAATATCTACAAAACATTTGAGGCTTTGACCAGGAAGCCATGTAAAATAAACTGTAGTCCCATTCTTTTTTCTTTTTTTCCTTTTTTTTAGAGTCAAAATAGATCTAACTGATGTTAACTGTTTCACAGCGGGGGTCTCGTTCTGGTTTCACACTGGTGTCACTGTTGATTTTGGAGGGGGCATGTGATCAGAATAAGGACTGTCACTCCTCCCGCCTTCCAACAGGCTACTGCTGCTGCGGGAACACTTGGCATTTCCATGCTGTCCTGCTTTGCATCTTCAAAGCACTGGGGAGAGATGAGCTATTCACCATGGAGCTCATCTGAGGCAAATGAGATAATATGATCCCGTGGAAGAAACGGGAAACCCAAGAGGGAATGGGGGAATTTGTTACTGGATATGTTTGCAAAAGCAACCAAGTGTGCGGCATCAGAGCTCCCCGCTCCCAGTACAAGCAAAGGCTCTGTGGTTTGATGGACCAGGGAGCTGAGAGCCCAGGAGGTCTTTCCTGTTAGTCCTGTGTGTGCTGAAATATCTTCTTCATCTTTTTCTGACTAGCTGGGCTTGGAAAACTCTTGGAAAACTTTTTGCTGGCCAAAAACTCCCCGGTGGTTTCTGTGTCTGATATCTCTGTCTGCGGAGCTTTGGCTTGTGTGGAGCTCTCCAAACACGTGAGACATGGGCAGTGTCCTGGTCCTCGAGGGCTGCAGGGGAAGTTTCTCCTGTGAGTTCAGCAATGCAGATGGACATAATCCATTTTCCTCATTTTCCTCCGAAGAAGAGGGAAAAAGGGCGAATAGAGTGAGGGGTTGCTCTGTGTCCAAGTGAAGGGAGCAGCAAAGGGCTCTTGGCCAAGGTTGAAAATGTGTTAAAGAGAGACCAGGCACCTCCCAGCATCAGCTGTGGACCACCAGCAGGGGAGAGAGGCAAGAGTGGAATGCTCTTGGGTAGTGTTGAAAACCTCCAAGCCCTGAACCACAGAGAACTCACCCTTCAGAGACGTGCTGGGTAAAAACACAGCCAGACAAACACCCTTGGAGGAGTTTCTAAATTACATGAGGAACTATTTCATAGGAAAGAGGTGACAACATCCTGGATTTGCCAGATTTCTGCAAACACTTTTCCTTCTAAAACAAGCCTCGTGATTGCTCAGCAAAACTCAAAGCTCTAATATTTGGGGTTTGGATTTTTTTTTTTTTCACTTCTCTGAATGTTTTCCTTTTTCATGATTTTTTGGTAATAACTTGGGAAAGAAAATGAAACAGCTCTGAGAAAATGAAGGGAAAGAAATGGGGGCGAGTGGAAAGGAAATGAAGGATTTTCAGGGGAAAGCTAACTTCTGTTTTGCAAGCACCTTCCTGCAGCAGAGGATGCAGACAGGGCACGAGGAGGGAGCTGTGGGCACTGGAAATGAGGCAATGCAGCATCTTACTCTGAGCTGACTCACATGGAGCCTCTGCTGATGGAGGAGCTGGGCCCTCATTTTATCTCTGTATAGATGTCTTGGCTGAAACAAGCGGTGTTTCCCCTTGTCCTCTTATCCAAAGGCCAAGAAAAACAATTGCTCCAGATCCTTGTAGCTCCTCACTCTCATGTATGCCACGCTTCCTAGAAAAATAAACTGTCTTGGAAAGGTAACTGAGAATTTAGCTGTACTTACTGGGTGCAGTTTCCTCTTGCCTCCATCCTTGTTTAAAGTCATCCTACCATGGACTTTGGGGCTTGTTGTAGGGCAGCCAGGAGCTTTTTGCCAGCTGTGCTTGGATGCCTGCAGTAAATGCTGTCAGTTCTGTGGGCAAACCTTATCTGAAATGATCATTTTAAATTTGAAATGATCATTTCCCTGACAAAAGTCCCACTGGCATTAAGATAAATCCTGGTTGTTGGGACAGAACAACCCTCTGAAATGGGGCAGGGAACACAAATACATTTTATCGACCATGAAAATTTTGTTGAGAGTAAAAGTTAAGTAGTGTTTAGTTGGAATATGTGGCTGGCACAGGTAGAATTTGGTTTGTCAGAAAAAATTGTGGAATTTCTTTGAGGAACAGGCTGTGTCTGGAGCAAATTGGTCGAGATAATGTAGATAAATCTTGTTCAGAATGCTTTTTTTTTTTTTTTCCTGGAAAGAAATGAAACACAGATTCTTGCACTTTGAAAATGTGTGGTTTTTTGATTGACATATCAATGAGAAGAACTTGTCAAAGTGTGCCAGCCGAGGACCAGGGTTTCATGGAGACAAACGGGAACAAATTTTCATTCAAGTTTTATATTAATCCCACCCAAAACAGTGTTGTCATGCAGGAATAAATGTGTACACCCATATGATGAAATAAAACTGTGCCAAAGGGGTTTTTTGTAAAAAAAAAAGAAAAATACAGTGGATATAAACATACACTGGTGGCCCAGAATGCTGCAGAATACACCCGCACACCTGACATGAAGTATAGTTGCTCTTGAGATTCATGATTTTCCAATCAGCTAAGTATGTCCTGCCTGTTACTGGGTGACCTTCTGCTGAGAAGTCACTTGCAGGAAAAATTGTGGCCTTGTATCTCCTCGGAAACAAATGCTGGAAGCCAGTCCTGCCAGACCTTGAGCTTTTGAAGTGGGACAGTATCGTAGGATTAATTATCCGATACTTTTCCTGATTAGTGTATTTGTTATGAGTACTTCTGTTAGTGCTTCAAGGACTTAACTACAGTGTATCACAGTGTCACTTGATTATAATTAATACTCTTTCACTGTAATTGCATAATTAAAAAGCTGTCTGGCTGCTGGTGCGAAACTCTGCTCTACAGCAGCTTGGTTTTCCAGAGGCAGCTCCCCAAAAGTCCATCCCTCCCTGGAATACTTGGGCATAGCTCAGGAGCTCTGATAATCCCTCAGCTCTTGCTCTTTGATCCCCAGTGTTTTGGGAATGTCCTGCATAAGGCCAGGGGTTGGACTTGATGATCCTTGTGGGTCCCTTCCAACTCAGGATATTCTGAGCTGCCTTCTCCCCACTGGCCTCTGTCCTCTGCTCTTCCCAGGTGGAGTGCAGGCTCTTTGGGATTCAGGCAGTGCAGGTCCCCTCCCCAGTGTCTTCCCCGGGGCCTTTTTGCCCTGGTGGTGTGAGAGAGGGGATGGGGTCGCTGAGCCACCACTGGTTCATTCTTTTTAAGCTCTTGGTGCTTAGAGTGAGAGTTGCTCAGCTCCCCGAAGCAGGCTGGTGCTGAAGAGCCTGCTGGCAGGAAGGGGTTAAATTCCTTTTTATTCATAATGTGCTTTTGAAACAAAACTTCATGACCTGGCTTTTTTCCCCCCCTTTTTTTTTCTTTCCTTTCAAGTGATTACACTTTGCCGCATTATAAGGGAGCGAACGCATTTGTGTCTCAGGACCGTACTCTACCAGATACTGACATGTTCAACATCTCCTGTGGCTTACCAAACACATCAGGGATGTGGACCTCCCTCTGTTTTCTCATTATGCCAAATAATGAAATGTGGAAATAATTCTAATCCTTTCTTCTGGTTGTGCTGTACCTCTGAAAATATGATAAACTCAATCCAATTAAAAGTCATTACCTCTACAAGGCTCAGTCTCTATCTATACCCTTTGTTTTATAATTCACTCTGTTATCTGTCTTCATTATAATTTGGTAGAATAGTCATCTTTTATTACTGCTTTCTGTTGGAAAGAGGCATGTGATTTCCAGTGCTACTTTGTGACACATCTCCGTTTAAAACAGTAAAGGTCTACTAATGAGTAAGAAGAAGTTCAGTTACACCGATTTATTACATCGAGATAAAGTTTCATTTATGTTGATTATAATACTGTAGGTTTAAGTAATTGTTTTGCTTTAAAAACGTTCTTTTACAGCAATAGTTTTTCACTGTGGCAGGGACTGTTAAAGTGCATTACCTTTTCTGCCTTACCCCAGCTGATACAGATTTAGTTAAATTTTGTTCCTAATCAGTACTTTCTATGCATAAGTGGCTGATCTCACTAATTCACATTTAACCTTCTTGTCCTTAGTTTTGTCCTGAGCTGGTTGGCTTCTTGTGCCATGTCAATGTGAGAATATATGTCATGTTTACCATTATGGCAATCAAACAATGAACAAAAGCTGGTTCCCCTAATCCATTTTTCCTCCCTTAGCAGTGACCAGTGCTCAGGGCTAAAAATTTCAAGGCAGATTTTTTTTTTTCCCCCCTTGGGTCTACTCCATATGGAGAGTCATGAAGGGCATTAGTGAGCATGTGTGAGCTGCTGCAGCTCCCCTAAGTTGAAATATCTTACCAAGATACAAATTTAAGCCATTAGAAAGAGTTTCAGCATGCTTTAGGCTGCCTCCCAGCCGGTGTGGATCTCTCCAGACTCCTTGCTAGCTGCAGATCCGGCTCTCAGTACATCAAATCCTGCAGCTGGCATTTCCCTCTTCTCTTACCCCCCACTCTGTGTAACCCAGGAAAGGTTTTGAAAGTCAAATATATATTTATTCCATTGAGGAAACTTTATCAACCAGCACCAAAGTTTATTGGCACTAGCTAGTGATATAATGGGTAGTTTAAACCCTGCTAACTGCGAATAATTTTTCAGCCGTGTTTATGATTGCAGTAGGCTCTAACAGACCAGAAGTACAGATAACATAAATATTTCTACCAGAGATGATTGTACAGGAACTATAAATAAAATTAGACTTAACTTGTAAATAAATTCAGTGCATGCCAGCCAACATTTATAAACCTTTGTTGCTGCGTGTAGTACAGTAATTTATATGGAAAAGTGCACAGGAACACAAGCAGCCAAATTTTACTTTTCAGTTATGCAGGTGCAACTTCCCCCCCCACGTCAAGGAGAGTAGCTCCTGTGCAAATGAGAGTAGAATTTGACCCACAGTCTCTCAGTGCTGGACCCTAATTAAAAGCCAGCGTCTGGTCCCCATCAGATGCTTTTGACTGTGTTACTCAATTAGACATGAGTGACACTAGGCAGAGCACCAAACGCTACCAGTTATTGTAGGGGCTGATGGTGAGAATTGCCAGAGACACAGGCAGGTCCCCACACAGTTACAATATTATAACTTTGCTGGTCCGGTACCAACACTTGGCAATGCTGAAATTATCCTCTCCTAAAGACCTGATGCTCTGAAGCGTGTTCAGTTTCTTTTCTCGCTTGTCTGTGGACAGATTTCTCCCGAGTGCTTGGAGCTCCCTTCTGCTGCCAGTATGAGCCTCTTGTTTCAGGGTTGTTTTCTGCAGACACTATGATTTGAGAGGCAAAGCTGCTTCCCACACAGGAAACGTTTTAAATGTAAATTATCTGCACTCTTCTTACTGATGTGCACCTTGCCATGAGGCACAGACCGAAGTCCTTGGCACGGAGTGCTCCACAGGTGACCCTGGCTAAGCTCCCTCTGCTTTTCATGTAGAGACTGCTGCCCACAGAGCAGCGCCAGGAGAAGTTGGTGATTTATGCACTTCAGCCCCAAAGCCGTGCTCAGGCCGCCTGCAGCCGCCTTTCTCTCCTGCCTTTGTCCGCGCAGCTTTTCCTACAACTCCCTCTTCTGCCGGCACGCAGAAGGGTTTGCTCACCGAGGCTCAGGGCTGAGGAGAATGCCCTCTGTGATCAGCAGTGTCACGAGCACGAAGGGAAGGCTGAAATCTGGGCACCACATTTCCCTCTCATTTTGTTACATTAGTGTCAATCTGAAGAAATTTGAGTAATTTTGGTTAACTCCAGGACAGACGCTGATCTCTTTTATTCCTCGGTGGAAGTCTAAAGTAATTACTTTGGATTTAACAGTTGTGTAAGAGAAATCAGAATCCGGCCTTTGGGGCCACCACACGGGTGTTTTGGTCCCCCTCGGTCTCATTGCATGAGCGTGGTTTTCGGGGTTGGACCTTTTGAGTGAGTTTTGGACAGCTTTGGTTTTCTCATGCTTGTGTTAGGGTCAAGTAATACAAATATGCAAAAACCCCATGTGTTTGAAGGCTAATGGTTGTGAAAGTATTTTTCCTTGGTAATTGAAGTAATGATTCAGAACAGCTTCAAGTGCTGTGTTTATCTCTAAATGCTCTTGTAATCTCTTTTGGTGTACAATGGAACTTGCTATTTGTAAAACAGTTTTTCTCTCCCATGTTTTATGTTTTTTACCTAACTGGGAATTACCAGCTCTAGTCTGGTTAGAATCTAATCTCACTTGATTAGGTCTGTCTGATGCTTTTCACAATGGGGTCCTGCCTGGGGGTACCAGGCTGTGTTACAATACAAATAATAATAAATAATAACCATCAATGGGTCCAGTTCCACAGAACAGTTCTGTGACAAGGGAGCGGCACAAACCAGTTTCAGGTGCGTTGACTGATAAAGTGTTCAAGTAGGGTAACGTAGCCCTTGGCTGGAGTCCTTCCTGTGCCTGGAGATAGGAACCCAGCCTCTGAATGTTTCTAAAGCTAAAGATCCTTCTCTACTTCTCTGGCCCCCTCTGAGCTGTGCCTACCTCATGTGGACAGTCAGGTGGCTCCTATTTTGTTTACCACCGGCTAAGAGCTCCTTTCAAAGCTAATGGGTTTTCTTCCCTTAATTTTCTGCTTTTCTTGATCTCCTGTGTTCTAGACTGATGTGGACATACTTTGTAATCAATCAGTCTCTGCCCATACCAGGTTTTTTTTCTTTAATACTTGTTCAAACAGAAATTCAGATAAAGGTGTCCATTTGTATGCAACAGGAAATGCCTGTCTCCTTTTCAGATATCCCTGCAAATACTCCAGGCTGATTTCCTCTGCACTGAATGGTAATACTAGGTCAAACAAATATAAATGCTCACTGGTCTCTTTCAAGATCTGATTTAGGAGTTTGTGGTACATTCAGGTCCACCCTCACCTCCTGCAGGAGAAGGGATTAATTCACCTGATCCTACCATGTTCCCAAAAGCCTTCATTTAATGCATCCTTGCCAAAGGTTTGTACAAGGCATGGCCTATAGAGCTTGTGGAGCTCAAAGCTCCTGATGTGTGATGGAATTCTCCCGTCAAACAGAGTTATCTCCTCGTGGTGTCTAATCTTTGGGACTGGGGGTCATCTCACCTTTGAGAAGCTGCAGGCATGAAACTGTGTGGCTCTTCTCGTCGCAAAGAGCCACTCTGGCATTTATCTCAGCTCTTGCTTTATCCTGCGCAGGAGGTGATGGCATTCTGAATTAGGCCCTCTAGATGCCTTTGCTTTCAGCCTGCCTCTTTCCTCCGGAGTAATCCAGTTTATGATTAAATCACTGGTGGCCACGTGCATGAATCCAAGTGCAGAGAACTGCATTTATGTGCTAGAGTGTGTTTATCAGTCAATAGTCACTTTGGGAATGCATATCCTTAGGCACAAGCTGCCTGAGGAAAGGAAGAACAGGAATTCTCTATGGATACGTTTCTGTTTGCTACAATGGCTTTGGCTGTGGAGCTCTGGGTGTAGACTTGATCCCTGGAAGACTTGGTGTGAAGTTTGAGTTTAAGGCTGCCCTGAAACAAGGATAAGTGCACCAGGCCAGCGTATCTGCTCAGTGAGGTGCCCTGGTGAGGCACTTCAGCTGCAGCCAGGCACAGCCCCGCCGAGCCTGAGGCTCAGAGCATCGCTGGGTTGTGTTCAACCTCTGCCTTGGTCATTAGCATCTCTTACCTAATTGCTCTTGGAGAGGAAAACTGGGCTGAACTAAGAAACATCCTAATGGAAGGAAGTCCTCTCCTCCTCCCAACTGTGTTCAGAAGGCCTCTCAGTCTCAGGATGACCCCAGGCCCTGGAGCTACAGCGGCAACTCTGGCATGTCCTTCTCCCATCCTCATCAGGCACATCCCCAGCAGGCGGCCACGTGGGCTCTTTCCTGCTGGTGGGCAAGGTTGTGACAAAAGTGCAAACACAGGTGTCCACCCTGGCCTTTTAGTAGCAATTAACCTCTGCTCCTGGGCTTCCTTTGAAGCTTGCTCATGTTTTTATTGTAAAATAGTGGTGAAGAATTTTATGGAGACTAATATCTAAGCTTCCACATAACCTGATCTCATCTGTTCCCTTATCAGGGGCCTCATTTTTTGTTTCATCCCATTTGTGGTGGGAATAATTACTGGAATTTAAAGAGGCCATCTTGAATTTCAAAACTGGAGGGCTATCTCTGTGAACGATTTGCAGTTCGCTGTGAAAATGATGCTTATCAGCAAGTTCCTGTGTCTAATTCTAACCTTACAAAGGTTTTCTATCAGTCAATATCCTATGGTTTTGCTGGAACCATGTGGGTGTAAATTTTAAGAATAGTCATACGCCCTTTGGAAATTAAGACCAGAACCTTGGTTCATGTACAATGATTTTAATAGAGCTGCTTCTATAATTAATTTCGCAAATATGTCTTAATGGTCTTCCCATCTCTTGGTCAGTCATAATTCAACTCTGTGTCTATTTTGAGGTTTAAAAGTATATATTTTTTGCTAGAATACATTGCTATTTCAAGCAAAGGACTATTTCAGTAATCCATTTTACCCACACTTGTAGCTTTGGGGTATAGAGGCGTATTATATTTTCCAGAGCTTTCAAGCTGAAAGCCCGTGCTTAAGGACGACATCGGGTGTGGCCGCTGGAAATCAAAGGAGGCACAATAGACCCAGCAAACGGACTTGTCTCCCTGCCAGGCTTCCAGAGGCCAATTTATCAGCTGCAGGTTTGACCCTATATGGCTAAAAACGAGCGTAGCCAGAATGACTGAGATAAGTATAACTGAGGCCTTTGAGTCTGCGAGAGAGAAATTAAACTGGACTGTCCCTGGGGAAGATGAAACATCTGCAAAGCTGTGCTTGCTGGAGGTTTAAGGCTCAGCTTGTGCTGCCTTGTGGGCAGGCACTGCTGGCAAGTGGAGCTGAGGAAGGTGGCCCTTTGGGACAGGCACAGAGCAGGTCATTGCTTGCTGTGACTTAAATTATTTGGCTGAGATACTCTGTTATTTTGCGAAGGAGAGTTGACTGTGGGACACAGAGAGCCTTGGTTTTACGGGACACTGCTTACCAGGACAGGGACAACAGCAGTGGCTGTGTGAGATGGGCTTTTTAAGGAGTTTGAGTATCAGGCACCCAGCTGTCATGGAAAATCAGTGGGATTTAGATGCCTGAAGTTTTTACCCCCGGTGCCCCCCTTCCAGTGAGCCATGTGCTTATCATCATCCAGATCACTTTGCTTGTGTGATTTCTCTTCCTGCACCCCATGTGTATACATGGGTTAAGATTTTTTTTTTTTTTTTTACTCCTGTTTCAAAAACAGCTGAAGTCTTTTAGGCAGGACTGCAATCTAAACAGTTGGGGGAAGACATCTGAACAGGAGCATGCCTGCCCTGGGTGGATGCAGCGTTGCTGCTGGCCTGTGAAGTCAGGGAGAACACTGAAGATTTGGGGGATGCTCAGGAGGTGTGGATGGACCTCTGTGATCTGTCCCACCACACTGGAGCAGGGCTGTGTTTGGGGGCAGCTGCGAAAGGGTTTGTCTCAGTGCAGGGCAAAGGCAGTGGTGGCATCCAGGTGGAGCTGTGTCCCTACCCTTTCCATGCCCTCTTTCCTGTGCTGTGGAGCCCAAGCTAAGTGGTGCTGTGGGCAGGAGGTATGGCAGGGGCTCATAAGTGGTAGTCACAGGGCAAACTCTCTGCACCAGCGCTTTCACGAGCCCCTGAGCATCATTGCCCAAGTCAGATATGATGGGTAGGGTTTCTGAACCATAAGCGATGGAAAACCCCTCCCTGTGTCCTTCTCAGCTAAATGGTGGAGTCAGTCAAGATTTTCTACTTTTCAGACCTCCAGGTATTAGAAAAGTGACAAACTAATCGATATTGGGTTCAATTGTTAAAGTGTGGGCAGAGTCTGCCAAACCGGAGACCGCGGGGACGGGCAGCTGAACTTTCTTGTGACATGTATGAGGTCATAGCCAGTGCCACATAAAAGAAAGAAAAACAGTTCATGGCTGTGAATAAATTGCTCACAGATGAAGAATCCAGTTTGCCAGTGCTGTGATGGGAGCAATCTATTCCAATGATTTGTTATGTCCCAGTGTTTGTCTTAGGCAGTACCAGAAGCATGAAAGTACAGATATAACACCGTGAGATAATATGTAACAAAGATGTGAGAGACAATGGGCTATGACCGGTTTCCAGTGGAAAAGGCATACGGTGCTAATCTACCATGGATAGTTTCTTAAATGAGCAAGAAATTGAAAGAACATTTTAAAGTTTCCTGTTTCTTCACTGAAACAGAGTCGTTCTGAAAGCCAAGCCCAGTGTAACGCTTTCCTTTCTGGGCCAACCATATTATGCAAATATCCTCAAGCTCAGGTTTTAAATACCTTACCTCTCAGTTTCAGTCCTTGGAGAACAATATTCTCACCTCCTATTTAGGTTTGAATTAAGTGGAATGAGTTCTGGTGTGTATAAAAACCCAAGGACGTTAATAAGTTAAATGGATATAAATAGTAAAGAAGGGGTTTTTTGGTTAGTTTTGCTGTTTTGCTCCTTTTGCATGTGTTATTGGGTTGAGCACTGTATTGCTGGTGCAGCTAAAGCCCCTGCTGAAGTAACTCAGAGTTTTTGACTAAAAGGAATTTATAATCAGTCTTACGTTTTAGGCTGTCAAAAATAGTGAATTTTTCTCTTTTTTGCTTTTTTTTTTGTTTGCTGGCTAAGCCCCAGAGATGAAGTTTTTTTTTTAATGTGTTTTGGATCTGCCCCAAGTTTTTTTGCAACTGTAAGAGGAGAAGGTTCATGTTCTCTATAAGGTGCTGTTTGGATCCTGAACTTACTTTAGACCATTGCATTTCTTGGAGGTCAATGGTAAGACACTGATTTACATCAGCTGAAGCTCTTGCCAAGAGTTGTGTGGTAGGCTGGATCCTTTCTCCAAAGACTAATTGGAGGCCATCAAACTTAATTTTGGCTACTTTAGGTTCAATCTGTCTCTCTGAAAGACCAGTGAAGCTTTCCTGCTTTTCACTTCTCTTAGATTTCAGTTGTAACATGTAATGCTGGCTTTCAATTGTGATTTCAAAGCGTGTGCGAGGCGCAGCGCTGTATCCGGAGCCGCCTGGACAATGGGGTGTGCCTGCCTATACATCTGTGTGTAATTCCCTCGCCTGTGTTCAATGATGCAAACCACTTTTGATGTCAGGGACATTGGGAAACACTGTGCTACCCCCAGGCCTACACTGGAGAAAAGGCTCAGCTCCGTCCGGGGTGAGGCTCTGCTGCAGGGTTTGTGATTGATGAAGTCTCCCAAACTGTCCCTTCCATTCCATGTGCAAAATCTGCCAGGGCGTTTCAAACCCTACTGTTTGGCTTTCTTTTCCAGGTGATGAATGTTTGTATGAGAGCTTTCCAGAACTTCCCTTGGGGGAAGCGCCAGAAGCCGATGGAGAGGCTGCAAATGTCCAGTGTCCAACATCCATCAGCATCCAAGAGCCGCCTTCTCCAGCAACCTCCAGCGAAGCTTTCACACCAAAGGAGAGCTCTCCTTACAAGGCTCCAATATACATTCCCGATGACATTCCCATTCCTTCAGAGTTTGAGCTCCGAGAATCCAACATTCCTGGAGCAGGATTAGGGATATGGACCAAAAGGAAGATTGAAGCAGGGGAAAAGTTTGGCCCTTTTGTGGGAGAGCAGCGGCCACACCTGAAGGACCCCAGTTATGGTTGGGAGGTAAGATGCTGTGCATTCTTTTGGTCTGTTGAGTTCTTGTGTGTCCATAAACACAGAAATATTTGCAGAATTTGAGTCTTGTCCTGCAGCATCCAGAGCACATTTATGTGCACAAACAGCTTGGTAGCCTTTTGGGGTTTTCCGGATGGAGATGAGTGTAAATTGAAAAAGAAAAAGTCAGAAATTAATATTGCTCTTCATGCATTAAATCTGTCTGGGTGGATATTGGCAGGTGATGCTTCTTTTGAGGAAAGCAAGGAAAAAGTTGTGTTGTTGGAACATTTCTGTACCATTTAAAATCAGTTCTTGGACAGTCCTGCAGTATGTCTCTGGGTGGTGAAGGATTTGCAAAATGACTGCATTATAGGTTTGAAATGAAACTGGGTGCTGTTTTCAGGGTTGTGAATTGCCGCTTTCTGGCAATCATGATTAAATAGTCCTAAAATCCAGTGCTGTGTGGTTAAAATTGCTATTGAACAACCTTGTGCTGATAGGGGGCTTCAAAAGCTCATCCTAAGCTGGGGGGTTGATCCTGCTTCCATTTAACTTAATGGGAATTTTGCCATCCATGTGGTGAAGTAGGTTTGGGTGCTGGTCCATGCCCAGCACACACACTGATGTGGTTCATGTTACTTCTGCAGATGCTTTGGGAAATGTTGCTTTTCCTGAAGGAGCTCACAGTCTCCCTTGGCCAGTACAGGTGTTGGTTCTTGCTTTCCCTGCCTTTGGGGGTGACATTTTCCTCGCTGTGGTCTCACTGTGGATCTGTCTGAGCTCCTGGTCCGTGGTCAGGTCAGGGATTCAAACATCAAGTGGTGTTGCTGTTGTGTTATGGTGTAAAAAATGTTCCTGCGTGGTTTTAGTCATCATTCCAACAATGTGCTGTAGGAACTGAGCGCAATCTCGGCTTTCCATCTGCACGTTTCCTTTGGTTTCTGATAAGGGGAGCTGTGCAGAGTTTGTGTGGCTCTCCAGGGGCATGGCTGACCTCTGGAGAGATGGGAGTTCATTTTCCCAGGAAAAAGGGAGTTTCTTTGTGGAGCAGAGCCTCACAGATATGGTGGAAAATGGAAGCTTGATTTGCTCTGAACTATCCGTAAACACTCAGAGAGTTCATTCTGGACTTTCCATCCAGCTGTTTAAACTCTGGTGAGACCTGTGACAATGTGACAGAATAGTGTCAGGAGAAATCATAGACTTGGCAGCCCTCTGTTGAGTTAACAGACTGTGATGCAATATAATTGCTGGTGAGAAATCTTTATTATTTGAAAAAGGCACCAGGAAACCATAAAATCTGACCTTTAACCACACCATAATTAAGCTCTAATATTGATAACAGAAATTAAAGCAAAACTGTTGATACATGGCTGTACTTGCAGGGTTAACATATTCCAGAATTAGGGTATTTTAGACTGGACACTCAGGTGGTGTAGGACAGGGTAATCCCACTAAGACTGAAGGAAACCCATCTAGATTTTCACAACCTCAGATGCTGATTCTGTGATAGTAGAGACTGGTTTTCCTGCTTGAAATATTTAAGATTTTGGGGTCTGTGATATCCAGAGAAGAAATGAATATCTTGATAGTGCTGGAAGCCCAGCTGGCAGCCCGACTCCCTTTCAAGCTGCAGGACTCATGCCATTTGAATAGTGTTATTTATTTGGGACAGCTGGGGCAAGCTATTGAAAAGTGTTGGAGCAAAATCACACAAAATCAACAGTCAAGCCCCTCTGCAATTTGCTCACTCACCCAGAAGTATTCTGTGATGCTCAGAGGAACTTGAAACTGAATATTTTTCCAACAAGTGGGTTAAATACATTTACTGTAGTTGAAGGGAGACAAAGAAATGCTGGTCACCAGAGTGCACAGCGAGTTAAATGGCACAAAGTGGTGGTTGGGGCTAAGGGATGGATGTGAGGGGACCTCATAGTGCTGGAGAAGACTTTCCTGATGCTCATTCCACCCCAGATTCTCATCATCACACTCAGGAATCCACAACTTCCTTGGGCTTGTGCTTTGGCTATTAAAGGGGGAAAGGATTGTTTAGGATTACTAGGTAGTCTAAAGTCTTACTCCAGAAAATTTTAACCCAAAACCCTACATTCACATTGGAGAGAAGAGCTTACAGTTACACACAATTTTGGACTGTTTCTACATTTTTGGAAAGGACATTTTTATTTCTTTGCAAAAGGTTGTCACAGTTTTGGGTATTTCCAGCTGTGGGATATTTCTGACTTCCAGTTTTTGTGACCTCCATCTGAGTTGACACTGGGATTAGCCTGTAGAGAGAAGTGGAAGTTGGAGGAACTGCTGCTGTTAAATTCTGCAGCCAGCAGTTGATGATAAAGAAACATTTTCTGCAGAAGGCTGAGGAATTTCATGGAGCCTGTTCCTACGTTCCCCTATAGCAAGACTCCCTATGGGATCAACGCAGAGTTCTGTCAGAGCAAGCCCAAGAAAACAATGCCTATTGTGTCCATTTATGCAGTTCAGCCATAAAACACACTCCGGGACAAAGAGAATTTGTTGTGATATACTTGTGCTTGGGTCATGATTAGAGTGCTGTAGATCAGTTTAAATGAAAAGCCATAAATTTGGATTTTATCTCATTTTGTGGGGCTGGAGCTGAGCATTATCTAATCAGGTATTGGTTAGCTAAAGTACAAATCGAACAGGGGGTCACCGGACAAGGGGAAAGGTCGAGCTTTTTTGCAGTTTGTCACTGGGGTTTTAGTATTTGCCGGCAGCCCGAGGATCCGAGGGGGTCGCGAGGCTGTTGCTCGGTGCTTGTTTGAAAAGGGAAAATTGACTGCTGCTTAATCAACAAAGAAAACAAGCTTTTAAGGGATGGCAGTAATTTTTTTAAAACAAAAGCAAGGGGAGCACAAATTCGGTGATTTCATCGTGGTTCATGCCCTGCTATGAAAAACAACTGGGAGAGTATTTCAAAGCCAGCCTTTGAGTGGGTCGCCAAAGCACACGCGCTGCCTTCGGCCGGGGGACGGCCAATATCCAAATTCAGGTCTCTTGCTGCTCCAGCAAACTCAAAGTCTCATTCATAAGAGCAAATTCTTCACTGCTCTTTTGATCCTAAACTTTTATTTCTTTACTAGGAGGGCAAAACCAGGAGCAATAAACTCCAATAAATCAAACCTGTCACAGAAGTAAAAAAAATATTTTAGAGCTTTATAAAGCAGCATATAATCTGTTTATAGAGCCGAGTATATTTTCCTGTCATGCCAGTGAGGCTGAAAAACAACTCATATTTGGTAGAGTATTCTTGAGCTGATGCTATTACTTCTAAATGGAAATTAGGAGGCCATTTGGCTATTTATTTATGTCTCCTCTAACATTTTTCATGTGAGTCCTTGGAGAAAACTGCACAGCTTCCTAAAAATTGTTCTGGAGTACAAGCTTCCCACTAGTTTGTAGGGACTGGAATAGCTGCAGTTGGAAGCTTTAATTCTGCACTCTTTTCTTTCTTTTGTCAGTTTTAAAAATTCAATTGATTTGAGATTCTGGGGTCTAAGTGTACCATATATCACTATTAAAATTGAATAATACATTAAAATTATAAAAGTATAGTCTTTTAGAGATGAAATCTGATATATATGTTCCCAAATCTGAGTTGTAGCACCTAAATCAATTGCTTGGTTTTCTTAGCAACCAAAAACTTTTACTGTAAATAATGGGAGTTACCAACTGATTCTTCTCTATGTACAGATGTTAGCCTCTATTTTTGGGTCTTCCTTCAGAAAAATCTATGTCAGAATGTTTAAAGCAGCATATTATTTTTTTTTTTTCTTAACAAAACCAGCAAAAACTGTTATCTTCTAAATAACTTCATGTGGAAATCACACATCTTAAAACTCTAGTCAAGCTATTCTTAATAAACAGTGACAGTGCTGAGGGAAATAACTCCCTTGTAGTCAGGAAAATCACTCTGGGACAGAGCAGTTGATAATTTTTATTTTTTTTCCAAAAGGAAAAATAAAGGGAACAAAGACTTCATCACTTGTGAATATTATTCTTTGGGACATGGAGTGTGTCCTAGTGTTAAATAAAAAAAACCCTTGGTTTTCTGCTGTTGTCTGACACTTTCACACTGCCACTGGTCTGTGACTTTTACAGACCAAATCTTGGCTTTTTCTGGAATTGTTTTCAACAGCATTAACGTGCAAAACAGCACCACACTCAGCCAGGTGGCTGGAAAGCAGGGAAGTGTAACACAGATTCCTTGCCTGTGTTTTCTCCGTGCATATGGATTTCAGCAGCGTAAAGACTCCAGGGACTTTTGGAAAATTATTATTGAAGCAAAAGCAGAAACAAGGATGTGGGTTATTCAGTTATTTGGAATTAAAAAGGAATGATTTGTTTTATAGTGGGAGGTGGGGCTGCTTTTTGATCAGTACAAGACCAACCTAGCCTTGCAGGGAGCGTGTTCTCCCCCAGACCAACAGCTCACCCGCTGCTGGCAGCTGCAGGTGGGGGTGACATCCTTACCTCGTCTTGGGCGCATAGGTGATGTTTTATCCCGTTTGGAGCTCAGCTTTGCAAGGCATAGAGCACTCTGGCTGAGATCCAATAAAGCACTTAGGCACGAGCTTATCATCAACAGGATTACCCAGGTGTTTGAGCTAAGCATGTGCTCAGCTGCTGTGCTGAGCTCTCTGGGAGGGACACAGTGTTCGGGGCGCAGGGATGGAGTTCACGCCGTGCGTCTTGCCTGGCGTGAGGGTGCTTAGGTTGGGCACTCCAGAGCTGTGCACGAAAAGGACATTGCTGCAAGGGTTACCAGCCTGAATTCTTCTGGTGTTTGCATCTTGTGGGGAGGCTGTGCCTGAGCCAGACACTGCTGCAGCCACGGGAGTGCTGGGGCAGGGCGGGCAGATGCTGCTCCATGGGCAGAGCACGGCCCTAGGAGGGGATGTCAGCACCCACCAGCTCCCTGGGCCTGTCACCAGCTTTCTCCCTGCCCGGAGAACACACAGTTTGTAATTGCAAATGAGCAAATATTAGGTCCTTGAGTAGCAAGATATGAACAGGTGGACTTGTCATTCAGTTTGAATTAATGTTTTGACAGCAAAGGGGAACTGAGCTGTTGGTCCTTTGGGTTTTCTCTGTGGATGGAAGAGGGTGAGGATGAGGGGGATCATTCAGCATTAGTCAGTGTTGTCTTTCTTTACTATTCCCTACTTCCACTTTTCAATTCCTCTAATTCCTTGATTAATACGATTAAGCAGAGTCTTGCATGAGGCTGGTGGGATGTGACACTTTGTTCTTTTGGACAAAGACCACAGCCTTCCCTTGGTCAGGCAAAGCTGCTGCTCGCTGGAAGGGGAACACGAGATCGGCAATGATCCCTCCTCGGCTGGCCAGGGGAGCTGCTCTCAGAAACCTTCAGGAAAATATCACACCGGGGAGCTGAGAGGCTGCAGTGAGAGCTGGAAGTGCCACTCACCCCTGTCCTGAGCCAGCTCTGGCACTGGGGCTGTGCTCATGAGGCTGGTGAGTCTCTGAGCCAGCCCAGGGTCAACGTGGCACCAGCATCAGGAAGAGGTTTTTAGCCAGTGCAGGAGGCTGAGCAGCTGTTGGTGTGGCACAGCTGTAACATCTCACAAAAGCTTTTGTCTCGATGAAACCTGGAATGGTTTGTGGAGAACTGTCTGTTTCTCCACCCACAGTGGATGCTCGGCCGTGTCCTTGACCTTGAGGGCAGGAAATGGCGCATTTCACGGCACGGTCTAAAGCCACAGAAACCTCTCTGTAGGTCTGTGTGTGCATTGCCCACAAAGCCACTGAGGTTTTAATTTAATCAGGAGGAGCATTAAGTCCTGAGGGAAGCAGAGTGAAACCATAAGGGTCAAGTGGACTTAGAAGTGGGGAGAAGGAAGTTTTGTTACCTTCTTCAGAGCAGAACTGAGAGGATGTTTCAGGAATTTGTATTTCTCTTCAGAACAAAGAGATTTTTATTTATTTAAACACCAGCAAGGTAGGTTTTGCGTCCAGTAACATTCTGTCCAAGCAGGTAAGAGCATTAAATTAATAGAGACAAAAGCTGCCATTGGAGTAGGTTTGAGATTATCAAATTACAAAGAAAAATAAATGAGATATGCCAGATGTCCCTTTAAAAGACAAAACTGGTAAATTGAATTTAGCCACTAAGAAAGACAACATCAGAGAGAAAAATAAAAAATATTGAACTGAGGAAAATAATAATTGCATCTAATAGAACTGACAAACAGTCATAATTCTTCCCATTAAATAAATATGTTATAAAAAATTTATTATGAAATGCCACATTATGCAAGCCCGGATTCAAAGATGAGTTCTTTGCATTAAGTACAGTAGATGCCATTAAGGAAAACAGTCAATATGTCACTAAGCCACGGCCTGTAAAATTAAATTGATTTGGTAAATGTAAGTAAGATAGATCTGTTTGCTTTCATCATCAATTTTGAGTGGGTGAACAGGTGATGTCACCAACCTGGGAGCGATAAAGATGCAGGACCATCTGGAAAGCTTTGTGATGGATGGGCAACTGCTTTTGGATAGTGACAGTGCTGTGGTACTTTGTCACTTGGGATGCAGTACTTAATAACTTTTCAATACCATCATAATAAATTTCACTGCCTTATTAATATAGAAATGGTGAGTTATTACTGTGATGGCTATTGTAAATAACGAGAGATGCAGCTGTCAGAAGCTGATTGTTTGGGCATGTTTCTTTAAGCAACACAGTTGACTTGGGATAATCAACGTATGTCTATATCAGCAGAGTTTATTGCTCTTGTCAAAAGAAAAAGCGGCATTATTCAAAAATTATATGAAGTCCATAATAAACAAGTTTAATATATTATCAGACTTTTCCTATAAGTTTCCTAACACGGCACAATAAATCACTTTTAATAATGCCTTTCTGTGTACAATAATATCCTTATGCTGTAATAATGTCCTTTCCTAACTATTCACCGAACAGAACTTCTGAAAAAACATAAAGGCATCTCACACTCATCAGAACACTTACAAAATTAAATCTCCCTATTTCATTAAAAGGCTTCTTCTGATATAAAGCTGATGGGCTCTAGCTGTGTCTCTTTTTTTCTGTTTTAATTGAACAGATGTAGTTAAAAGTAATCTACGACAAAGAAATACAGACAAAATTATAACCATGTGTCCCTAAACACTGGCAGGAAAGAGCATCTGTGGGTGTTTTATGAAAGCCCAGCACTGCTCCGTGACATTGCTGCTAATGTCATCGGGCTGAGGACTGGAGAGAAACAAAATGCATAGATAGCTGTTAGCAGAAGATGAATTACCAGATCAATCATTTAGCACCATTCAGAGTATTACACCATTGTTCCCTGGGAAGATAATTAAATCAATGATGTCTTTCTTATTTGTGTAAAGAGCCACGAACTTGTAAAGAATATCCAAACCTCCTCAAACATATTATTGCTGGATTTTTTTTCCCTTTTTTGTTTAAACCCTACTGACTTTGCCTTTCAGGCTCTAGCTTTGTCCCTCTTTTCAATTAAATGTCTCTCCACCATTTCTATGACTGCTGAAAAGAGAGCCAGCAGTCTATTAACAGGCAATAAAGTTCAGGAAGCCTAAGACTAGTTTCTTGGGTCAGAGGTGAAAATTGCATGCTAAATGAAACAAAGGTGTGTCTTGATGGCTCAACAAGCAGTGGAGAGACGAGCATGCATGTGGGCAGGAGGAGATGGTCATCATTAAACAGAAGCAAATGAGCACAGGAGTTGGGGTATGGCAAGATGCTTATTAACCCAGCTGAACACGTGCACTTCAGAGGATCCAGCACTGAGGTTTGATGTTGAACAGATTCATTGCAGTCCGGGCATTTATTCTAATAAAGACAGCACAAAACTTGAAAAACAAAATAAAAAGCCCAAATTTTGTTTGCTAGAGCCTGCAGATCGGGATAGGTTCATCATATACCTAAAGAAGTATACTTATTTGGAAATATAGAAAACAGTAATTGGCTATAGGGTATTTCTACCCCAGAGAGTATTAATATGGAGTTTTATTGTCGTGACAGCCCTCACGTTTCCTGGCTGAGTGGTAGGTGGCACATGCAGGAGTGAGGACAGAGGTTGTCATAATCCCGCCTGATTTTATGTGATCACGCTCGCTCTGGCGCGTACAATGCTCATTAATTTGGGAAAGAAACACAAATGTTAAGTGGCCCTTCCTTTTAAAGCGCAGACCTCGCGTTTAGTGTGGAAAGACGTAAAAGAGCCCGCAAAAAGCATAACATTTCATCAGGTGAAGCCTTCGGCGTAAGGGGGCTCTGGTGGATAGTGGGTTTCCCAAAGTGTTGTTCTTAGTCTTAACTTGATGAAGTGTATTGGCAACACGCACGGAGTGGGCTGGGCTGCTGTGGAGCTGCTCAGGATTTCCAAAAGGAACCTTCAGCGCCCTCCGATCTTCTTGAAATGGCCTCCTGTGGCCAAATGGGCTTTCCAAAAGTGTAGCTATTTGCTATGGGGGTATTTTATTTAAAAATAATCTGAATAGTAATGTTTTCTAAGAGATTTGTGGTCGTGGTATTTCAAAACCATTATAGTAATGTTGATTTTGTGCAAAAAAAAAAAACAAAAAAAAAAAAG